>VKHC01000560.1:0-11057 GCA_015143735.1 Synura sp. LO234KE | reverse complement strand
GGTTTTTCCCTCATTTTGATTTGTCTCTTTTGACTTTTCTACTACCCACACTAATTAACTATTAAGATTTTCGGTAATTACATCCGTGTACCAAAATCCGTACTATAGTGCGCGCACTTTAGGAACACTCCCAAAGTAAACACAAAAAGTATACCTTTAAAGTACCGCACTATAGGAAAACTTAGCTATAATAGCGAGGACTTGCCCCTTGGTACATAGTGGGTGATTCTTTATGGAGTCTTTTTGTCTCCGGTGACTTTTTATCATCCTAAATGACTCTCAATAATTAATTTTTTGATTTTCCGCAAATGAGTCATGCTGGGGACGGGGGGGGCGGGGGACTGAGACAGTTCAGTAGCCACAACGGGGATTGTTGTTCACAAGCTTATTTTTCTTGCGGCTTAGGGCGGCTTCCCAATAGCAATCGGAGAAATGTATACTCGTAAGTCGGTTCTTCCAACTTGATTTTGGCAAAATAGAAACATGATTGATGATACAAATTACTGCTTAAATTATGATAAAGTGTATTGGGTGATCCAGGACGTGTTTTCTCGACCAATTTACACTCGCTAGGTCAATTAATTGATTCTGGGGCATCGACGTGAGGGGATGGTAAACACATAATGTAAACACAGATTCCATTCGGTACTCTGCTCGACATGTTAACAAGCATGAGAGTTGTGACACAAAAAGACGCAGAGCCGTGACAAACCAAGATAATGTAGAAAATGGTAGCGGTCGGATGTGCTATTCGCCTCGATGGTCTCTCTACTGTTTGCTTCCCCTCGCCGCACTGCTGGAGGTTTGCCTCGCGACTTTGCTTTCCTTTAACTCCACCGTTGGTGCCGTCCCACCGCCCTCTCCCGCATCACTCCCGTCGAATCCTCTGTTCTCTTTATCCTTCTGACGAGAGGACCACCGCCGCCTCGATCGCCTGAACGCACAGGACACACGGCACATCACAGGACACACGGCACATCACAGGACGGCAGATCACAGGACGGCACATCACAGGACACACGGCACATCACAGGACGGCACATCACAGGAAGTAAACGAAGGCAGGCACAGGTTAACGAACACCGAGGAGTTGCAAGCTGTACTCGACGCCATGCGTGTTAGGGGACTAGTGGTGGGGAGTAACGGTCAATCGCGTTACAGTCGAGAGCGGAGGGTGGGCATCCACAACCCTTTCCGCAGTAGCGATCCTTGTCACTTGTGTATGTCCTGGTACTTGGTACGGGTGTAGTCTAGCTTCAACTCATTGGGTATACTCGGTACCTTACCTGGACCTCTTCCGCCAGTCGTCTGGTTTCTCTGCAGGAGGCGGTGAGGAGGCCTGCATCTTGGCGCGCTCCTCCACCAGCTTCTCAATCACCGGGCGCACCTTCATAACGGTCGACGAGGCGTACACAGGGGTGGGGTGAGATGTCGACACGAAGTAAATTCAGAGCACTGGCTGGCGACCACATGGTACAATGCTCCGAGAGGGGCTCGTAGCACAACACAAACAAGAAACACACATAGCACTATTCTTTCGGATAATCTCCTCAAGTCCCTACCCCCACCCGTCCCTTGTGGTCTCTCCTCATACATGCACTATACCAAAGCAAATCAGCGCTATAAATTAACATGTCAGGTCGATGGACGAGAGCTAACGGAGGACAGCTTAACTCGTTCAGTTTCATCCTCATCCAGGAGGGTGAAGTAATACCCCTTAATGTCCATGATTCGCTTCCCAATCAGAAAAATCGGATCCAGCAGTTTCACCAAATGGAAATTCTTCTTTTTAAAGTGAAAAGACGCGATCATGGCGATGTCCGAAGCGTACTCGAACAGCCGGTCGGCTCGTCGGTGTGCCCTCCTTAGGCCTTTCGCATCCTCGTCCGTTACAAATGCATCTTCAGGAATGTCAGAGATGTCCGGTTTTTCCGGTCGATAGATCGAGTAGTCCGGTAAGGAATTGTACTTCTCATCAATTGTTTTTCCGACAGGGGACGAGTTCAAAAACGACCTAAAATCTTTATTTGGGTCTTCTTGATCGATCTCATCATCATTTTCTTGGTCAACCTCCTCTTCATCGTCATCATACTCATCATCTTCATTGAAGTCGTCGCCATCTTCAAAATCTTCCTCGTCTATGCCCTCTAGTTTGATGAGCTCGTCTACTGTTACCTCCTCCCAATCTTCATCATCCTCGTCCTCATCTTCTTCCACTCCTTCCTCATAACCATACTTTTTCTCAAATCTCTCTTTTAATCTTTCATGAACGGGCTTAGTTACGATATTATTCATATCTTCATCTTCGAATTCTCCTTGCAAGGTGAGCACAACAGGAGTTTTGTAAAGCTGGAAGTCGTTGTAGTCCATTTGCATGGAAACGTGATCGAATAGATGATCATAGTCGGGATAATCCGGTCCAACATTTTTAAGCTCATTACCTTCAAAATAGGTCAACATTACAGGCATATCAATCGGAAATCCAACACCATACTGAGTGCCGTTGATCTTGCTTAAGCTCATCATGTAGCATTGGATAAATTTCATCGCATCGGTTTTATTCTCAAAAAAATTTCCAATCGAATTTGGCATAGGATCAGGTAACATAATTGCAGAATTAGTGGTAGCTGTGGGACCAAATCCAGCAAAAGGAACTAGATAGCTTTTCCTTATTGACGCAAAAAACTTAAACGAACAGGAATATTGAAAACAAAAAAATCCAAGAAAGATAAAATAAATAATTTTTATCATCAAATATATTATTGTCTAATATTTAATGTATTCAAACGCTATTAACAATGGGAATGCGCGCTACGCGATGCTCGCACATCAGCACAATAGTTTTCATGACGGGTACACTCGTTACTCTGAGCTTAATTGTCGTACGATCATTTTTTTTTCTATCTCTGAGAAATAGGAAAGCAGGTAAAGTTAAAATGTCGATGGGGATAAAGATAATTTAATGTTAGCTTATATCTAAACACGTTAGGATTTTTCTCGATGGCTTTGTTTATTCAACGGAAAGACGAGAATCCCTTCAGAAACAATTTAAAATTGGAAGATAGAATGAGCTCGGATACGTTTTGCAAAATGTATTATTTTGATGAAGTTAACTCGACGATGGATAAGGTGACTCTGAGCCTTATAACAAATTATTTAAACGCAGGATTTCTTGATCTCGTTGCCAGGCGAAGGACATTTTAAGCGACAAAGATAAGCGGCTTGAAGATGTGTTTGCTGTAGTTGCTGGAAGACAACTTCATGGTCGTGGGACGAAGGGAAGAAAATGGATATCTCTCAGTGGAAATCTTTTTATGACAGTAGTTTTCAAACTTCCTCAAGTACCTATTCCGATGTCCCTCATTCCATTAAGGTAATTTTCACATCGAATATTTTCACATAGAATAAGTTCTTTTCTTTAGAATAGGTACTCTGATTGCTCCGGTCTTGCAATCTTATGTCACTGATGCAAGCGCAATCAAGTTAAAATGGCCAAATGACGTTTTGCTCGATAAGAAGAAGGTGGACAACATAATTTGACCTCTAATGTTACAAGTGGACGGAATAACTTTTTCGTTATCACAATCCACCGCTGTCTAATTCCCCTTCTTATTTACAGGTATGTGGAGTGCTCATCGAAATTGTGAACAACCATGTTCTAGTAGGCATCGGTTGCAATATACTGACAGGTTGGTGCTATAGAACAATTTGTTTGGTGTGTTTTAAATGCGCTTACCTTGTGTGCTGGAAATCATGCAGCGCCATCCCGAGCGCGCACCAACGTCAGTGGAGGAAGACCCGCAGTTGCCCTCGTCGACTACTTGGACCAACGTGGGGAGATACTCTCAGACAAAGTCACGGTCTCTGTGGATTTAGCGGGAGAGAGTTCACCTCCTGCGAGCGTCCACGAAGCAGCGTCAGACAGCTTGGCGGATTCTGACACTGTCCCCCCAATTGTGGTCGATGAAAACCGGAGCAAATTGTTTTCTTTGGTGGGGCAGGATATTGGCCTGGCCGTTGGGCGTTGGATTAAAGGAGGAGAGGATTCACCGGAGCGGGTGATCACGGAGTTCGAGTTGTGGATGGATCGCGGGGTTCAGAGGCTGCGCGAGGAGCGGGAGGGGGGGGATCCTGTCGAAGGGGACGAAACGGTTGGGAATGGAGAGGTGGGGGAGGACCAGATTTTGGGCAAGGACGGCGGGCCGGAGGATTACGATGAGCGAGATGTTCTTCCGATCGGCTTGAACTCTGACGGGACGCTGCAGGTACCTCCCACCCCTGTTGCATCAGTCCGTGTCCGTAGATGGACACATGTATAGATTGAGGGAATCTGATCTGTGTCATATATCGGCTAGGTGCGTTACCTTAAGTCCGGGGAGGAAGGCACTCTGGTGGCAGACTATCTGTACTAGCAGGGTTTGAGGACTGGAGCTGAGCTGTACATATTTGGAGATATGTGTCTTGTGTGAGTAGCGAGGCGGCAATGTCGATGGACTTCACGTATATCGAGGTCGGTATTGTCGAATCCCCATTGCGGTTGTACATGTGTGCGTGACTGGAGTTGTTGGGTAGTGGTTCGTTGATTTGTAACACTATCTGGCTGACAAAGCAGTGGCTAGCGCGAACGGGCAAGGCACCGGCACTTGGAACGAAAAATAGCTTTGATTACATCAGTGGCTCTCTCATGTTTAATGTATCAGTGGCTCTCTGCTTGATTCCCGCCTATGCTTGTAGTTGTTATGCCCTGTGTACCGAATAAGCGAGAACAACTAAGTCGGCGCCATGAACTGAATAAGAAGCATCACCATTGGGGGTGCCACGATGCCCTAAGAATTCCTGGTACTATATCCCCGCATGTAGGTAAATGCTACGAATAAATCAACAACATAGTTAATTTTTTTTCATTAGGATGCATGTAAATCATATATATATGTAGATGATATGTCGTATTAGTTTTGAACCAAGATTGTTTATTTACTATTTGTCAATACAGGAGACCACCAAACAGCATACCTAAATAGTATGTTATCTTCACAGTGGTGGAATGTTTTATAAAAATCTGCCGACTATAACCGTATAGCTGTACCCGGAGGACTATGTTCCGTGTATAGCCGGGCTATATCCGGTACTATGACTCAGTTGCTATCCTCGTTCCGCCGTCAATCCTCGTCCGAGCATAGTCATGGTAACACTAGCTACTACAGGCAGCCAGGCAGCCTTGTCTATACACGGTACGCTATACCCTCCTCACGATATAGGCGGTAACGGTAGGCTATAGTAGATTTCTGGCGATAGGAGGCAACTCACGGTCTCCTGAAAATCATTCAACTTAATTATTGTAGCAGACACAAGGCAGGATCCCTAGCTCCAATTTTCCAAATGGCGAACCCGGTGACCGAGTGGGGGAAAGGGGGAGACTGCGTCCGCACGAAGGCGTACGTAATGTCTCCTCTGGGGGTGGTTAGTAGGTAGCGACGTCCCCGACTAAGTAGAAGGGGACGCGAGTACCACCCCCGTGGGAGTACTCGCTCGCCTACAACGGGACCATCGAGGGGGGTCGTGACATTGGGGCGAGGCATTGACACGTTACTACTGTGAACGCTAGCAATGTTGACAGAGGAAGTCGAAGTACGAATTGACAGTTAAGAAGCGTGGCCCAAAAATGCAGACCACTACACCAATCAAGACCAGGAAGGTAGAAGAGAAGATAACCTCCGAAAAGACGAATTATCAACTAACGCCGGAAATTCATCAAGAAGCATTCTTTTAGCCAACCCCAAAGTCTTTCTGGATGGTCTTGAGTTCGGCCTTGAGAATACGAAGTCCTGTGTAACACGTGCAAATATTGGAGAGATGCGAACGGTTTCTACACGTAACAGGAGCCGCCATGTTTGGACGGCTGATTGAGGGGGGATCCGCCCGACAGGAATGATCCGGTGGAGACTCTAAGGAAGAGCGGTGCTTTGCTCGGCGGTTATGAAGATGCGCTTTTGTCCACGAAGTGTTGAAAGCTTCGATGATCTAGTCCCAGTGCGGATGAATAACGGTACTCCAAGGAACTGATCAAATGCTCTCGATGTAGGCGCGTTGTGCGAGGGATAGCCTGAGCCCACCTCGGAAGGGGCGACTGTCATCATCAGCGATACGAAAAAGAGTGTTCTTGGAGGCCAGACATCCTTAGTGCTGCTTGAGGAGCAGTGGCCTGGACGATGAGTAGGGTAGGTGTTACTGCCTTATGGTGCTGAGTTGAGAGGCAGGACAAACTCGAATCTCCACGCTAGTCCACTCGTGTTAAACTTCTCTTTGTGTTGCCTCCACTCGGAAAAAGAAATTACAGCGCCAGAATGCTTTAAAATAAAAGACCTTGTTTGCAATATCTTGTTGGCTTTCATATTGCTGAGAGAAGCCAAGGGGAGCAAAACCTTGAATTGGAATAAGGTTGAGAAGTTTTTCCAGGAGATTAATAACCCCTGAATCCCAAAGGGTAGTCTGGCTGAGGGTTTTTAGCGAGGAGATATTCAAAGTATGGCAATACTTCTGTCGGTATTTCCAAAGCTCACAAAATGAGATTACCTGACGTTGGAGTGGCGAAGTACTAGATGTAACATCTGATTGTCATGTAAAGTCTATGAGAGAGCTGAGTCAAAGTTGGTGCTGGTACACAATCATGATTATGTCCACCTCTGCACAAAGAAGTGGGAATTGATCAAGATTTCCCCTTGATCTGCGATGACAAATTTTCCTGCTGGAGTGTCCCCTGCACGTTCTTGACCTTTTTCCAAGTCTAGAGTGTAGGACAAGATAGAAAGCTGGAGTACTTTTGCCAACATAAAATCTGACAAGAAAGTGGAAGTTGGCAATTGAGGAATTGCAGTCTTTGTTGCAAACACAATTTTGAGAAAAATTAAGATTTGGAGCTAATTCCTCTGATTTGCTCCAAACCTAAATTTTGTCTGAAAATTGTATTGGCCGAAATTCGGGTCCTGGATCGGTTCTCTAGGAAACTTAAAATTTATATATCTGTCAGGACTAAATTGGCCGAAGAAGGCCTGGATTACCTTCACCTTCAGAAATACTCGTTGATTCCTTTCGCCTTGACGCTTGCTATCAGGGATAGATGAGAGATTCCGGTTTTTCTGTTCGCGATTTCTTATTTTGCAGCTTTCACAAAAAGCCGAGTGAACTGTCGCCTGCGCTTTTGAAGACTTAGAACTTGAATCTAGAGGCCTTTAGGCGAATTCTCAAGCAAAACTACTAGTAGCCGAGTAGTAAAACACTCAGATATGTTTCGGCACATTCACACAACACACGTTTTTAAATATAAAGGTGCTAAAACGTACAGGCAGGTACGGTGTTAGGAGGGTGAATCTACTTACTTCTTTCAATTGACGAAGAGGTCAAAAAACTACTACTAGTGGTAGTAAGTATTAGAAGTAGAAGACCTGGAGATGAAGAATATAGAGATGCGGTATGGTTGGAACGTACACATACTTATTAGTACTAGTAACAAAGAGATGGAAAACTAGAAGTGAATAATAATAGTTTAAGGTGTGGATAAGAAATTTGCAGTTATGATACAGATGGAAATGTGTGTACCCACAAGTCTTTTTACTAGTAACGAGTAGAACATACTAGTAGTAGGGATACCGGTTAGAAACAATATACAGTTACGGTAATATTTGAAAGTGCCTGTACTTATATGAAAATACTGGTAGTAGGTCGTGGGCAAAGTACCGATCTGAATTTCACATGCATACTAGTGGTAGAAGTGAAGTTTTGGCGATATTAGTGGTAAATGCCGAGATCAGTAACAAAGTAAGTAGCACAGAGTAGGAGAGTGCAGCATATACTAACTAATAATATTATTATTAACAGTTGATGATTCTGCTAACAGTTGCTTAGTTATGGTAAGTAGAAAAGTGCAGATTATACTTACAAGAGTAGTGGGTTCTCCTTATAGGCAGACTAAAGTATAGAAAATGAGAATAGAAAAGGTGTATTTTGGTAATGTAAAAGATTAAATCATCGCTCTATAATGTTATCACCATATCTCTCATATTTCCAACCCGTTTCTTGGTATCTTCCCTCAGGCTTAAGTGGACTTTTTTTCAGTTTCAGCCACGTAGAAGTTTTTCAATTACTTCGGCCAACATAAGTAAATAGTTTCTTCGAGTTTCGATGTCTCGTTTCTATTCAATCTCGCATGCCCTACCATCAATTGAAAATTCTAAAGCATTAACTAGAGTACGACCTTCAGCATTATTTGAAATCAACAACTCGCTCATTAACCCTGATTAAAGAGATTACGCTTACTTACTCCCCAGGCTTCAAAGAGACCTATCCTGTCCGCTTTCAGAAAAGTGACCATGTTTGCTTCGATAGCTGCGCTTGAGATCACATTACTTTCTTACGATGGGCAAAAGCAAACTTGCCAACCGCATTAAATTCTCAAAGTTGAGACGATGGGAGAAGTTTTGTAAGCCTCCAATAGTCATCATGGCAAAGAGTGCTATCACAGTGGCTTCATTTACGCTATTTCTCGTAGCATGGATAAACTCGTCGCAGTCCATGTTGGAGTACGTATCTTTTATACTTGATTTTAACCCATTTTTAAGAAAAGCTTCAAGGCAACTCATCACTTACTTTCTCAAAGCGATTCCTAGTGACGCTCCGATGTTTTCACATCATCGTCGTCCAAGATCTGAGTCTCAGCATTGCCATAGCATTCAAACAATTTTCGATCCTCAAGAATTATTAAATTTATCATCGCCTGGAAGCCATGCATGATGCTTTACGCTCTAAAATTGAGCCGGAAAACGTAAGGTAATAATCCGTTAAGCAATAGAGAGAGATAGAAAATTTAATGAATCTTGAAAAGCGGCTATACAAGGTTTCACGCGTAAACCTTTATTTACAGCCGATATATTTCATATAAACTACACTCCATCAATTCATGAGACGATCTCAGTGTCAAAATATCGATACGGCTCCATGCATGAATTTATCAACGGAAAAATTTATCCTTGAATCCAGACTCGATCTTCCCGTCCAATTAGAGTGCTAATTTTATGCAAAGCTAGTACCACTTCGCGTTGAAAAGGAATAAGTAATATTTTTTT
Source organism: Synura sp. LO234KE (assembly GCA_015143735.1). NCBI lineage: Eukaryota > Synurophyceae > Synurales > Mallomonadaceae > Synura > Synura sp. LO234KE. The sequence continues at coordinate 1,938 of VKHC01000560.1, read as the reverse complement.
TTGTTTAATCATATTATTCTCTTGGGATTGGAACCCAAAAGGATGCAGTAAACATGGAAAAGACAAAAATAAAAAGGTAAGAAATTCTTGAGAGGAAAGAAATGGTTTATGTTTCACCATATTACTACTATGCATCAGGCCGCATGGGAAACGATAAGTTTTTTATATAAAATTGTATTTAAAAAAAGATAAAGATAATTTTGTAAGTGTAATATATAAAACTATTCATATATCGATATATCTTTTGATATATTAATTCTTCGACGGATTAATCCGTACACCATTGGAGAAGGTGCTATCGTAGGTTTCGTTTGTGTTGTAGTCATTTGACTCAGCAGTTCCATTCTGGAAGTGGGTACAGTCGATGTGACACTAAGTACATCGAAATACTGCTTGTCACTTGACAGAAGTGGAGTATATTGTCACGGTGTAATTTTACCCTGCATAGAGCGTGCGTTTTGTTTGCTTTAGTTTATGCTGAGCATATGTTACCCACGAGGCTTGTCTGCCTGCTTGCCAGACTCAACAATTTTAATTTTAATTTTTTATATTGTTTTGTTTTACCTCTTGTTTGGTGAGCTCTTGGTAGAACTCTCAGTGGTCGATTAGGTTGTACGACTAGCACTATTTAGTAGCATTTTGATTAACAGGCTTGCTTACCATATCGTTTGTGAGGAAGCTTTACCAGGGAGTCAGTGGCAACATAAGCTAAATTTCTATTTAAATGGTAAAGGAGTAAACACCACTAGGCAGTTAGTCTTTCTCGATGCATGGCGAGGGGTGTTGCTGGAGGAGGAGCGGCCTCCTGAGGACGACTAGTACAAGGAAGAGTTTCGTTTACTCTTTCCCCTCTAGCTTGTGCTTCGCGCTGTAGGCAGTAACTACTAGTCCCATGCTGGCCATTCAACCATCGGTAGTATACAAGTTCACAATTGCCGTGTACATCTACAATACCCAGAGTGACTAACCGGCTATGCATGAGTTGGCCAAGAAGAGCTGACGAGCGATTGATGACAGAGCGCTCGATATCTATATAGGTCATACTCGGAAGTGTCGCATTCCTCCAACAAGGCAAATATTTTTAGGTCATAATGTTGAGGGTCATCGTATTTATTTTTAGGGCTATTATAATAGTACTCTAGAAAGAAGCATCGCTAATAGGTAAAATATTTCGAAAATATTGTCTACGTGAAGCTTGTTCTGTATCCAATTTAAAAAATTTTGAAACTCGTTTGAAGGACAGTTCACGCCCAAAACATGTTTCAATTGGAAAATAACAGTGTGAACGCATCATTCTCGCGTCATACGGCGATTTTAGAAAAGTGTATCATATGCTGTAGCTGACCAATTCTTGTGAATTTACTGAAGAAAAACCTCTTATGTGTTTTCAAAATTTTGCCGTAATGGCACGTAATACCATCGTTATCGCGCCAAACACATATTCATGAGCATAAATCTATCTTGCTTGACGCGGCTAACCAATAAAGTATGTTACACACTATAGCTTGACCTATTCTTGTGACGTTTGACCTAAACACGCGTTTCCAGGTTTTTTGACTTGATTTCACGCGTTTTAAACCCACGCTTTTGACATTATATAACGACAACGTGGGCCTTGGAAAAATAGTGGAAATTATTACAGTATCGTACTGAATGCAATGAAAGTTACAATAGTATCAAGAATGATTCCTACGAAGGGATAATATAATTTTTCCGTTCATCATGAATTTCTATCAACATCATGATCTTAAAAAAATCTGCCTTCCTGCTGCACCAGGAGTGTTCAGTAGGCAGAGGTTCTGGAAGAACATGCTGTTGCACAATAAAATAACCGAGATATGCAGCTGTAGGCTCCAAGACGGATGTGCCGAACTCACACTCCCAAGACGTACTGGATATGGAATATGCTCGGCGTAGGGCTTTTAACTCGTAACTAAT
>VKHC01000559.1:0-11060 GCA_015143735.1 Synura sp. LO234KE | reverse complement strand
CTCCCCGACTCTTCACAGGGCTCGCTGCGGTCACGTAGAACCACCTGCCGTACTCCCTGTCGCCTCACTTCCGCTGACTCTCCAACCTTCACTAGGTTCCAGTGAAGCTATTTATCTACATGACCTAATTAAGGCTCCACTCAGCCACTCACTCAACAAATTGCAATAACACAAGACGCAGCTCTTTCATGTAGCTTATGAAGTCGAATATGGCTTGTTTTACTAAAAGTAAAGTAAGGGTAACGATATGGCGCACAAATAGGGGGAGGACTTTCCCTTTCCCTCGGGACTGCGGCCTCCTCCCCCTGCCTCTACTCGGTCACGGGACTTGCCATTGGGTACATAGGGCGTAGTTATGGACTTAGTTTAGTAATGTGATGTTTTCTACCCATCCATTCACTGAGTAATTAATAACTACAAGATTTTCCGGAATGGCGCACAAACAAATTGACCTGTGCAGGCTACAATAAAATTTTTATCGCTTATCCTGTAAAGAGACATATAAGTAATTTTATTTTCTTATAGTAGAGGGTGGCACATCCAAGCGCAAGACTTTATTTAGTGAATATTCCTTGATAATAAATTATTTGACAAGTAACTCTTCAAAGTGCATTAATATTATTAATACCCATTATGAATAAAAAAGCAAATGAAAGTAACAAAATGAGGAAAATAGCCTGAATATTCTATTTTGAGATCCTTGATCAATCCCCGAGAATAAAGATGTATGTATAATATTAGTATCATTTTCAAACGAAGAAAATATTTTGCTAATATCATTCAAAATGCAGGATCACTAAGTCTAAAATATTCCCATTGCTCTTGGCGGACAGGAGACACGCTCCGTATTCTCCTTTCCCCATCCGTAACTTACAATTTTTCTAGTAAACAAGCTAGTGATTTTAAATATCAAACAAAATTTCTAATTAATATACTATCTTTTTACCTCTTTCTATATGCACGGTCCATCCGTATTTTTACAAAGCTCATAATATTTGGTACGGGTCCAGGGTTTTGTTTGAATTCAACCATTTTCTAAATAGCTAAACAGTTTTATGCACTAATTGTTTTTAAACCAAACGAGGAAGATGAGGGCTCCTCAATTAACAGGCAAACTAATACGTATGACTTCCTCCTTTGGATCAGAAAGACTTATATCATAAAGGAATTAAAATTCTCTTTCATATTGCATTTGATAAATTGAATCTATAAAACGAATAAGCCGATGGAATTAGGAACATTTCATGCAAAGTTAACATTCATAAATTGGATTTCAAATTTTTTAATTGGTACCATTTAGCTGGCTAGAAAGACGTTATTGAATCCAAACAAATCACTGGACCCCTCAACTATTATTTTTAGTATTCTAAATCACGAAAATGAAGGAAAACCAGCACCTACTAGCTACGTTCGTTGAGGCATAGCCGCTGCATAGGGCACTAATGGTCATTCTACTCAGTTTCTATATAGCCCTACTGCACTGTGCCACTCCAACCATGTAACTTCTATCCATATCTATCGACTGATCAGCGGAGGATGTATCTCTACCCTCAGGATCTATCCGTAATTGACGGTTATACTTATGCTATACTTGGTATATTTTCCATGAAACGCGGTGCACTGCATAGGTACCCTTTTGTTGTAGTGGGTCTGTAGCTATCTTATTTGATCCCTTAAGCACAGAACTTGGGTGGAAACCACTTGCCTGTGGTGCTGTTGTCCATCTCCTTTGCGACACTTATATTCTTTTCCCTACTTTTATGCCGCTACTGCTATCCTAGTTCTTGTAGTTCATAAAGGTAGAAATCATACAAAGGACATAGAAGTTGATTTGCAATTATATTCATGAGGCGCACACTACAGGGGAGGTCGATAATGCATATTTTACGTGATATGCTGTGACTGCGTAAACGTGTTGAAATTGGGGTAATGCGAGGAAAGCGAATGATGTGTTAGTGCCGTGTACGTGGGGGGTACGTAAGCTGTGCACGCGAGCAGGCAGAAAACATGTCAGGAAACGTTATTTTTGGCATAAAAGGAGCACTGGGTGACAACGTAGTGATATATTGCAAGAGGTGCGTGTCGCGCTCAAAACGGTAGCAAAATGCAGTTAGGTGCTGGAGAGGTTCTGGGTCATAGCAGCCGACCTGCTGCTGTCTGGAGCGTTTTAGAGCCAGCTAAAGGGAGTTTGAGAACTACAAAGCATTTTAGAGGTGATTTGCAATGTGTGTGAGGATATGGCAAGCTTACGTTTCAATCATGAATATGAGTGTTAGATGTGGGTCATAGCTGCAATTGTCCAAATAAGGGCCCTGTGATGCAATAAAATATTGAGAAGTCATATCTATGCTTGGAAATGATGCTTATATGATTGGGAATGGTTGTGGAATGGTTTATCTTAAAGAATCGCTCTAGGTGTTACGATGGGTTATTGATAGAACTTCACTTTTAAAATTCATCCAATTTCGTTCCTAGTTTCAACAAAAACTGGTTATTGAATCATCATTAACTCGGGACACTCTAAGAATCTTTAAATCTGAGGTTGATTGAACTCAACTTGTCGAGAACGAAGCTTTTCGGTATTTTGAGCCCAAAATTTGATAACTTTTGTTGCGGTCAGAAAAATGAGGAATCCATTTGGGAAATCGTTGTTTGGTCCACATCTATAGTTTCTAAGAAACTATATATTCTGACTCTTCAATACTTATTTATTTTTGGCTCGGATAGCCCTCTGCTATGATCATTTTAGCGCTGTGCGAAAAATGTCAAAAATTGGTACCTGACCTGATTTTTGCAGTCACTGCTATTGATGCTGGTGATGAAATCGGTCGAATAATTTGATTCAATGCATGCGTTGATTAATATATTTTTGGGGGTGTTTTAGTTCAATTGAATTTAAAAGCAGCACCCCACAGGCGTCATCAAGTACGGCACAAGAACTGGCTTGAAATTTCAGGACTAAGAACTCCAGCCTCCTCCTAATCCAGGTGTACTCGGACTTGAAACCTCCATGAACATTCCGCTGAGCCGCAGCAAGATCGTAAATGGCCCACTTAGCTCCAGCACTGAAAACCCCTAAATCAAACTTTAACTGTTTCACGACTATATGACCCCCCCCACGTAGTTGGATACCCTCAACGCTATTACGTAGTTAATTTACTTCTTTGGCTAAAATTCGTTTTCGGTGTTTAGAAGTTTGGTTTAGTGAACCAAGTTGATTATTGGTAAGCAGCAGTCATCAACTAGCTTTGGTAAAGGGTACTTTATGATAGTTGGAAGCTTGGAAGCGGATTCTAAGCGATTTTATTGGTATTCGTGTAAGGGGGTTAGGTGGTGCCAAAAGTCAACTTACAAAGCATTACAAAGCCTACAAGAGCATTTCTTAGATCCACAGTCTTGAAGGATTGACTTTGACACAAATACATATTTTAGTAGGTAACCAGCTGAGGTAAAGGAGACATCGGATCGATCAAACGAGGAAAACGACTAGATTGAAGAAATATCAATCGAATTTGGAAACGTTGGTAACGGAAACGAAATTGGTAACATTTGAAAATTTGCGTCGCCGTTATTTAAAATGACTACCTACAGCATGATTTCAAAAAGGCTTCTTAAATGGAGCTCGCGTGGCGGTTGCGGTAATATTGGCTTAGCATGATATCGCATTCTTCAACGCACAAAATACCTATAAAATATTTAGAGGATATGTCCCCTATATCTGTTTTGGAGACTTCATCATCGAGTTTAAGGTTGAGAACGAATATGACTTCCGAAGTTGTTTTGAAAGATTAACTGAGCCTCCTATAAGGCAGCTGTCGTAACAGACAACCGTGGAGTTGATAAAGCACCAAAGTTTAATGGAAGCTTGGTTAAGACAGAATCATCTGCTCGAAAAGAATGCTTCAAATGTGAAGCCAGATTTTCCTCTGCAAGATCATACTTTGAATAAGTAATGAAATTAAGCCGTGTATACTACGCAGAAGGACAGAATCACTTGGTTGGGGAATGCAAGTTGAAAGAAATGGAAGTTAGTAATCAAAAAAGCAAAACGAGGACAACGAGGTGACGTTGTGTTGCGGATGAACCGGAGGCACCTTATGACGAGAAAATAGATGGCTCCCTTCAAGGACAATCCGAGGTTATTAGTTGCCGCTCTATTACTCGTAAATTGGAGGATTACAGCGAGCAGATTCCCTCCACAAAAAAACTTGTACATTTTGGCCCATAAAAGTCGCCAAAATTTGGATCGTGATAAAAAATCCACCATTTTGAATAAGTTTATGATGCCTGTAATCTCGCCACACGATGAATAAGGCTCCATCGAAGTTTTTCAGAAAATTAGACCACTGATCGAAAGAAAATTTTTTGTTTCGTTACACAAATTATTGACCCACCCCCAGATATCGCTCTACCTTGAAGATCTTCAGGTAATTGAATTTGTATTCATTTCCCATGCTCCGGTAACTGATATTTGCTTAAAATTGCCTTGATTCTTGCCGTATTTGTTTTCTTGGACCACCTGCTGACTAGGTTTTTTCGCCCCTCCAAACCATGTTGACCAGCAGCTGCATTAGCTCCCTCCATACAAGGTAAGCGTTTCAGCACCTCATACATGTCTCATATAAACAAGCCCCCTAATGTGCACATAAACTTAACTTCGCATCAGATCGCTAAGGAAAGCTCCCGACGCAAGCTGGATGTTCGACGCCCAATGACTGCTCGTAGACCTCTCCCGCATGATCGTACCCCTCAGTCACCAGTTTTCATGTCCCCTTGAGCTCCCACGATGCACTGTTTCACTAATCTTGGCATATTTACCTGACTCTTAGCTCCCGCCGTATGCTTACGATTGTACACCCGACTCACTCACGTCATGTACTCGTTTCACGCCGCCCGACACCAGACGCACGTCATGTCATGTCACACACTTTCATCACAGCATGATAGACCACCCGTCTCACGTGGTCTCCATATCCTCCGTACAAAACGTAAACTAAGAAAACCCCCTTCTCATATGATGGTGTCATCTGCCTTAACCTAACTAAAAACCAAAAATAGCGTAGATAAATTAAAGATAGAAGTGCATCAAGTGTAGCTACACAAAATAAATTCCAGCCGTCGATTACGGATAGCTCCCGGTGGCGGAGATATTCCACCTACTGAACAGTCGAGTAGCGCAGGGACAGGGTAGCAGGAGTGCGCACCGTACAGAGTACGTAAATAGTCGCAGCACAAAATAACCAATGGTAAATTATGCAGCTGCCATGCTGCGACACCTTATCAAGACCGTAACTTCTGTATTAGTTTCTATTGTGAGGATTAGGTACAATAGGCTGCGAGTGGAATCAACAATTTACTCTTGTTTTCATGAAAAAGTGATTTGAAGGAAATTTTACCAGTCTGACATGCTTAATTAATTAAACATAATTCTAGTAAAGGTAAAACATACTTTTGCAAATTTCTAATTTTATGTTTATATAAGTTGCGACTGCTGATGGTCACATGTTCTCCAGTGTGGCGTTACAGGAGTTGTTAGAGATCGACCGCTAATATCATTACCCGCCCTAAGATCTCATCTCTACAGAGATACCAAGAACCCAAGCGTCGCAGACCCAAAGTGATACAACACGAAAAGCTCAACGACCTTCGATTGCCTCTTCCGCTTGTGGACGGAAAGAGTTGCAGACAGCGTGAGAAGGGTTCTCCCCTACAAGTCGTTAGTAAGATCGCTATGCTGATTATAATTTGTCCAATTGGTGAAAGGGACCCCGTGAGTGACAGTTCACCTCTACAAGTCTTAAGTATGGTCATCCTAGTGTAGATTTTAATATTTTAAAGGGTAAAAATTGACTTTCCCTTCAGGGAATGTCGTCCCCAAGTAATCTGTGAAATTTCAATATTGAAAACGGCTTGATTTTTGTGTAATGATGAAGCGATCATAATGCTTCGCTTGCTCCAAGATTTTATACTAAAGAAGTAAAATAGTGGCATATTTTTGATTGTATAACGTAAATTAGTTTTCCCATTTCAAATTCAAAACAACGTGCTCTAACGATTTCATCAAATATTCATAATTTAACAAAGGTAAGATGCTGGTCATAACTTTCCGTAGATGCAATATGCTGACATTTACCTGAATTTGTAGGTACACGCTCATACTCCTACTAATAGGTATTATGCTAACGTGAAACGTACGAAAACACGTTGTTAAATCCTTATTTTAACTACGTTTAGCTTTTTTTGGAGAATAGTCTACCGGTTGGAACTCTTTTCGACCTACATTCTGCTCTTAGATACATAAGATATATGGCTACAAGGTGACTTCGTTCTTGATATTCTTCTGTTTGACCTGCGCTCGGAGTAAGTTTAAGTCTAGTTGCTCTTGAAAATAACCTCATTTTCGCTATGCAAATTTTTCTGGGTTAGGGAGATATGTGGCACAATATATACTTACCGAAATCGTAAGGAATAGGAGAAAATGTAACTCTGTGACCTTCGGCTCACAGAAATTGCGATATACAGAACTTTTTGTTTAAGTGCAACAAAGACGTTGTTGTTTTACAGCTAAGGTCACAACGTGTAATTTCAAAAAGTTAACCTTTGATTTAATAGTACCATACCTTTATTATAATACAAAAAATTTTAGTCCAAACAGATTAAAAATGCAAAAGTTTGAAAAATAAGAAAGCTTATTTGCATTTGTTACTAAAATCCTTTTTACTTTCTGACATATTTTTCTCCTTTTGTAAGCGCTACTTTATACGATGAAATTTATTAGCTCCTTACCTCAGCTATATAAGACAATTACAAATCAAAGAGAGGGGAAAACCCGCACTCCCACCTAAAGAACCACTGCCCTAGGTACCAAATGGCAAGCCCCGTGGCCGAGTAGGGAGATCCAGGTCAATGCACCTGAAGTGTCTGTGTTAGAAAGCAACGACGTCCCCAACTAGGTTGAAGGGGACGCGTGCACCCCCGGTCAACGGTTTTTCAGATGGGGGCAACATGGATACTAAAGAGAGGAGGCGTAGACTATCCGAGAGCACATACTACAGGGGTGAATCCTAGCAGACAAAAGAGTCCCTGTAATGCGGTTTCTCCGCTAACGCCGAGCATCTCGGCGGAGTCACCTCTGGTGCCGAGTCCTCCAGTGCGGTTTTTTAAATATCCGAGAGCTTGTTCTCAAAGTTCATCCACTCCTCTTCCGCCGCAGTTAGAAGGTTCGACCACCATTAGTAGATGGTCGAGGGCCATGCGACGGGTTCTCCAATATTCTTAAAAATGCCTTCGACACAATATCCTCAAAAATGCTTTCGACACAATAAGTTTGTTCGATGGTAAAGTAGCCCAGGATTCCGCGATAGCGCTCCGCGGCATTCACAGCACTGGCGTTGAGATGGGGGAGCTATGTTTCGGTTGTGGGGCAAATTGGTGTTAAACCATGTACTTGCCTCACGCGGTTTAACAGAGACGCTGGGCGTATCCGTATCTCATTTGTCGCCTCCACTAGAAAGAAGAAGCGGCATCGCAAGCCTCCAGGGACGTAGTAGACTTTTTGTCGGAATGGAATTCCTGGGCTTCATATTGCTGGGATAACCCAAGCGGCGTGACATTTTTAACTTGAAGTAGGCCGAAGAGTTTCTCCAAAAGTTCGAGCGCTCCTCCATCCACTAAGGTGATTCGATAAAGAATTTCCAGCGAGATATGGGAATTGCGACAAAATTGCTCTTCATAGTTCCCCATTCCCTCCAGATGAGCTTTCCAAGTATTGGACTGCTGTCTCCTGAGGTGCAGTATCTCATCTTCAAATGCCAGCTCAGTGTGCCGCTCCATACTGGCAACTCTCTCGTAATCATTGGGACGTTCTGCGTTTCCGTCAGCACCAATGAGGCGGTGTGGATTGAAGCAAAGAACTTTCTCATGATGCATTTCCGGAGGTTTCGCAGCTTCAGCAGTTCCCCAAATGCAAAAATTTCAGGCGAGATGCTGCGCTGCTGCGAAATTTGCTGGAAATTTTTTTCTGGTAAATTAAATACTTTATCCCGATCTGGATTGAGTTGGCTAGCTGATTCATCACCAGCCTTCAGGAACACTTTGAAGTCCCTTTCCTCCTCACGGTAACTTTTTTCAGTAGATGAAGGAAGCCGGTTTAGCATGCGCGTTTCAAATATTGTGAAAGCGCCAAAAGTCCAGAGCTGTGTCGCCTGCGCTTTTGAAGGAATGGATTATGTAAATCTGGAGGCCTTTTGGCTATTTCTTAGACAAAACTCTGCAGAGGCCGAGTAGTAAAATACTAAGATATGTTTTGGCACTGTCGCTCAAAACACGTTTCTAAAACTAGCAATATTAACAGTACTCTTTATTATCGGTGAATAAAGTCACAGAATAAAATATTATGTGTCGTCGGTATAGTGTTCACCATTTACAGTCGACGACTGCCAAAGTACTACCCTAGGGCAAGTGCCAATTCACCATATTTCGTCCAACTGTACCCTCAGTTGCTATTAGAATTTGATGTCCAGCTATAGTTGGTCCTCTTAGTGTAGCTACTCACTGTACCTAGTGGGCTTTAGTGCTGGACTTCAGATGACACCACTATAGTCGGTACCAGTACAGCATGGTTCTTACCTTGTCAAAAACCCAGTAGTTATTTATTAGGGAAAGAAAAGGAATGTAAGGCGAGTCTAGACGGCACCATTACACCACTAAGTCAATAACTATCCCCAATGTATCAATGGCAAGTCCCGTGACCGAGTAGGGGTAGGGGGAGAAAGCCGCATGCCCGTGGGCAGGGAAATTCCTCCCCAAGGGGTTTCTTAGTACGCTACAATGCCTCCTGCTAAAGCAACGGGAATCTCCATCCATGCAGATGCATCCAGGGGCGGGGAGAGGAGACATATGAGTGTAGCATAGCGAGCGCAATCAAAGAAAAAGCGAGGTGCAGCAGCAAGAAATAGGGCAAGAGGAGAAGCAAGTGGGTAGAACACTGATCGCCGCAGGGAAGGCGAGACTCTAGAGGGAGAGAGCGCGGGAGGTGAACGTTTGGCCCTCAGAGGATTCGGGACAAGTACGCAAGAAAGCTGGTTAGGCCGACGATGGCCAGGAGAGCGCTGTAGACGGGACTGGAGCGCCAGGGAGGGACCAGGACCTCCGGCGACTCGCACGCTCGCCGAACCAGAAGTGGCGCAGTTCAAAGCTGGGGTCAGGATTGGGAGGGTCGGAATAGGCGGCGCTGATGCACACGGCGGAGCGTCACTATGGCTTCCCGATGGCGATTCCGCCCTGTCTACAAGCTTGTAGGGTAGTGGAAGACGCTCCTCGTCCGGACGTATGAAGCGGGAATACAAGGCCAGCCAAGCTTCTTCCATATAGGATAGGAGTTCGTCCCACGGCACTCGACCATGGGGGCTCGAAAAGTCTATCGATACCATCCATTTGATCCAAAGAGATATGACCCAGCCACCCACTGGAACCGTGACTTGGGTCTGCTGCCATGCTTGAGAGTGCAGCAAGAAGAACGTTCTTGGGAGCCTGCCGCCGTGAAAGGCTGAAAGATGACCGGCAACACGTAACTGCGGAGTTTCTCATTCAGTGACTAAGGGCAGTCACGGATATCGAGGCTGGAAAAACCTTTTTCAGTTCAAATTTCGATGAGGTGACCTTGCAGACAAAGCTGCAGAGCCAACCCCCTTCGACATAGATGACCTTAGAGGAAGAATCCCGTTGGGTCTCTAATTGGGACAGCCCAGCGGACCCACTCCGGAAATCTGCAAGACCTCCAAAATCTGCTCGATCAGGGTCTCTTGATGTGAGGAGCTCCAAGATTTCTGGAGGGCCTTCTCTTAGAGATGCAGTACTCTCGCTCGTTCAAATCCATATATGTGAGCCGAGCCGTCCAAAGAAGCGGAGGTCTCAGCTTTTCGGCCACAAGAAATCGATTAAGCTCCCAGATGGATGTCAGGTGCTTGACATGTGCGGCCTCATCCCCGAAGTAATCATACCTAGCTACCGCAGTGGCTCCCGCGATGATTGACTCACGAAGTGTAGCCCAGTCCAGATCTTTATCCCATGCCGCGCGTGTACGGGGACTTATTTCTGGGTCAGGCTGGAAAACGTAATTAGTCGCGCGGGGGTGGACTGTCTTCTCGTGCGGCGCCAGAGAAATGCCACTGTACTGTTTTCCTGAGGATAGAGAGGACGCAACACTGCAGTTAGCTGACTACCTCTTCTCGTGTCTTTCTGCATGTGTAAACCCTAGTTTGAAGTTGTTGCTAGGACTCGCTGCAGGTTTTGCTGGAAAGCGGCTTCATCGGAGTACTCGGAGGTCAAGAAGGGTTCCGTGGGAGCTTTAGTCTTCGAGGATTCTGAAAGCAGCCCATTCACTGAAGTGTTCGAGAATTCTTAAAGCAGCGCATGATTCTTGTGGGGATTCGCCGTGGCACCAAACTGAAAGCCATTCGCAGCAGAAGTGTTCGCACCAAAAGCGCCCTGAAAGTTTCTGGATACTGAAAATCCAAAGATTTTGTCTCGGCCAGGGTTGAGCTGACTAAGAGCATGAGGTCCACCCATGGGAAATACGACTTGATTTGTTGGTGCTCCGAAAAGAAACCGAGGCGCAGAATCAAGAGTGACATCAAATTTTTGGTCGGAAATATTTGTTGAAAAAATATTTTGTCCCTATCAGGATTCAGTTGGCTTGGAGCGGTAATCCAGGCCGTGGGTAATGCTTTGGGAGACTTTCCTTTATCTTCCTGAGGCTGAACTGAATTTCCTGAAAAAAAAAGAAGGTCCTGGGCGTTTTGTGGTGAGCTTTGGTGGTCGACTTTAGATGGTTAGGATTTGGATGGACCGACTATAGCTGGTGGCGACACTTACAGAATACGCTGAATAAATTTTGGTACGTACAAACAACTGTGGATGATGAACTTTGGCGGCAGACTGTATAAGGTTACGACTTTAGTTTTAAAAACGTGTTTTGTGCGCCAGTGCCAAAACATATCTAGTGTTTTTCTACTCCAATTTTGAGTGGTGTTATCTCAAAATTTGCCAAGTTGCATTAT
>VKHC01000558.1:0-11111 GCA_015143735.1 Synura sp. LO234KE | reverse complement strand
TGAGAAGAGCGAGGGTGGGGAGGGGCGGGGTAGGGGCGCAAGGATGAATGCGTATCCGGTTATGGAATGGGTTTCTGAAAGGATCCGACAGTAATTTGTCGAATAGTTAGAATTGGAGGGGGGACAGTGAGAGGGTGCAAGGTTCGCACTACCGACCGACAGACTTGACCTCTATCTCACATCGAGGAGCCCCCGGTAAACATATACGCGGTAATAGTTATGACATCGGCAGGTATCTCACCACAGGGCGAAGCAGAGCAGCAGCCCGACCACGACGGCCACCACCAGAGACTCCCGATACTTCTTCCGCTGAATCCCGTCGATCAGTCGGCCGATCGACGGGACGTTGGCTGTCCGGCACGAAACGATTACATGGCGGAGGGTGTATGGATCACTGGTAAATCTCATGGACAGTGTGTTAGCGAAAGCTCGCACGACCATGAGGATTGGTAACGAAATTGCAAATCGGCATATATTAAGGTTTTAACCCGTGTAAATCCGGCCGTGGTGAGTCATTCTTTGCTACTCATCACATGCAATGAGTGGAGCTTACACACAAGCCCGGTGAGCCCTCCCGAAGCTCCGGCCAACGTGCTACGCTGACTCGTCAACGTGTTTCTCGTCTCAAAAGCTTGGCTGTGGGGGGGAACAAGTACAAATTAATACAGAAGTGCGTTTTGTGTTATATGTACGCTTTCGATTCTAGAAGAACCAACTTCAAAAATTGGCTAACAAGACGCGTTTCGGAAGCTTCCAGACTTCCACCATCAGTCATCTTTGATTCTCTATCCTACTGCTCGATCAGAGTTCGGAGCCTGACGCACAGCGGACTACTAGTGTGCATAGGGCCCCCTCATTCTGCAGCGCACGTATATATATGGACACCCATTCTCGGCCCGATGGCAGCAGCCGATGCAGCGAGTATTCAAAATAATATGCCGCTCATGCTGCCACCGTTAATATACTTATATTGTATGTGCTTGAGACACGTAAGCACATTAAGTATAGAATAGCCTATTAACAAGAGCTCTACATACACAGATGGTAACATACTATCGATGAATGAATACTTGAACATGAACATGAACATGAACAAATCGTGCATTCCTTGTATGGGCGAGAATCCAACGAGCCAGCAATATATCTACACGAGCAGAGTGGCGAATAACGGCAGATAATGCGCACCTAATGACGTCATTTATACTCTTCATGGAGGCAGCGATAGTTGACCTCTCTCGCAACAACTTCGCCACAGAGGAGTCTTCTGAATCCCCGTGTAATTTCTTCGAGGATTGGAATAACTCCACGCTTTCTCTTTTCCGGTGGACGGCAGCCTTATTGGTAACGAAAAATTACAGATATCATTCTAAATACGTTCAGTACAGCTTACTGAAGTGTTTTTGAATTCTGCACTGTAATCGTAGTGAATTTCTTGATATCTTTTAATCAGCACGTCTTGATGATATGCAGGATTTGTGGATGCTGCATTGCATTGTATCATGCTACTGATACATGATTGAAGCTGAAAAGATTTGTTAACAACTTCGCTATTTCAAAATAGAGTAAATAAAACCTCATTTAGGTCAGTCTCAATATCAGACGCCAATTCTTGCTCCTCTTTGCTCTCAACGAGTGGATTCTCTGATGAGGAATGTGTTGATAAAACAAGTACTGAGAATAGATAGCTAACCTTCATCACACAAGAAATCAGCATTTATACGTTGAGCTAAAGAAGAATATTTTTGAACTTTAGACTGCAAAAGTTATCGCCAGCCAAAGTTAAGATGTTAAGATTGAAATAAAATAAGCAACCTCCAATCTAGCCTCCAAAACTTTCGCCCTCCTATGAAGTGTATTCCATTGAGACATTTAAGATATTTAGTATATTTTTTCTGGTTTAATTTCCTCAATTTGATTAGGTTGGATGTCGTGTTATTCAAGAGGAAGTAACAAAGAAACACGTTGTTGGACCACGACGTTATTAGCACGCGATAAATTTTTAAAAATATGGTGAAAGGTATCATGCGACGGATTACATCGGTCAAGATTGGTTTCAGTATTACTTGTTTCCTGACGCATCGGTCAAAATTTTCTTCGTCCCTTGGATCAGAAGGGGTGAAAGGCTTAGCTCATAAAGAAAACGAAGTCAAAACGGCTCTTTCTGCAGTTCGAGAAAAGTCTACTAATCTTGACATAGTTACTGTAGGATACATACAAGTATTAAAGCCTTTTCCATCGGTAATGTTAATGAAACTGGTGTTAACTTGATTTTCATTTTTTAGAGCATTAATATTGATGATTCGAAAAACGTAACTGTGGACTTAGATTTACTCATACCTGGGCACCCAGATGAAAAGGAGGTTAGACAATGATAAGATGTCGTTTAATTGCACTTTCATGCTAATATTCATTTACAGATAATCCGCGAGGCGACTCAGAAGATAAGTAATATTCCATGGATTACAAAAGGTGAAGTCAAAATATCGAGGAATAAATGGATGAGTTCATCATCGGCTTCTGAAAAGGATAGTTCCATTTCTCGCATTGAACATATAATTGCTGTATCGAGTTGTAAGGGGGGCGTAGGGAAATCCACGATCGCTGTAAATTTAGCGTTTACCTTAGCTAAACGAGGTTTAAAAGTTGGTATTCTGGATGCAGATGTATATGGGCCCAGGTGTGTTACTGATGTTTCTAGTTGTCGACTTGATATTGTTGGGGTTTAATAAAAAGTGTTGTCTGTGTGGGGGATTTTATCAAAATAGGTTCCGACTGTATAATCGACTACTAAATATTTTCGGTTCCTACTGCGTTATTACATGAGATATCTGCTTAATTAGCGCGTCCCTGTTATCCCCCTATATATACCCGCATTTCCACACCTCGATATATTCCTCAGCTTGCCGCATTTAGTCAGCGCGGATGATCAGCGAGTGTTCAAGAGCCCCACCAATCCTAGTCGTGTATTGCCCGTGACAAGGGGCTCCGTGAAGATGCTCTCCTTCGCCCATGTCAATCCACGCGCTGGGA
Source organism: Synura sp. LO234KE (assembly GCA_015143735.1). Lineage (NCBI taxonomy): Eukaryota > Synurophyceae > Synurales > Mallomonadaceae > Synura > Synura sp. LO234KE. The sequence goes on along the minus strand of VKHC01000558.1, from coordinate 8,081 downwards.
TTGCTGGCGCGGTAGGTTCGTGCTGTCATCAGCGCTAATTCTCTTGAAAATGGACTTTCCTGATCTCTACTCGCTGCCCTAGTCTTCCACGCTTAATGATTGTATCCGCATGTTGGTAGGGCGGGCGGGAAGCAGCAGTGTTGCGCGGCCCACAAGTGAGCAAAGTGATCAACCAGTTGATATTGGGCACGGAGTGGGGAGACCTGGACTACCTGGTAACCGAGGCGACGTTACATATGACACTTTTTGTCAAGGATGATGTTCGAAATAATTCAGAAACGTCACCATTTTGTATGAGTCGTATTGAATGATGCACGTCAACGGGTAAAGAACTGATTTATTGTAAATACAAGATCTTAGCTATCTGTCCGCCTTTATTTGATGCACCACGTTCTCCGCATCCACGTCGTCCCGCACGATGTCCGATCGAAGGCCAGAGGACAGCCCTTGACGCGGACCTCCTCCTGCCGTTTATCTCATCCCCTTTACGACCCTTCTCTCCTCATCATACCGTTACAGCCGTTCTTCATCGTGTTCTGCAGGTGGTGGATATGCCCCCCGGCACAGGGGACATCCAGATCACCACGTGTCAGACGTTACAGCTCTCCGGCGCCGTTGTGGTCACCACTCCGCACCGCCTCGCCACCGAAGACGTGCGCAAGGGCATCCAGATGTTCGAAGGCCTCAAGGTGCCGGTGCTAGCCGTGGTAAGCGTGAATATGCGGGGCGTGGGGGGAGGGAGGGAGAGCTACTGTACGGGTCTGTAGGAGTAAGGTTAGACCGGGTACCACTAGTTCGTGGATCTCAATATCGCTACGTTACTCGAGTACTGCTGATCTGTGAGGTTGTATGTGTATGTGTAAGTGTAGGGTGGGCATATTCGTTCAGGCAAATATACTGCATTAGGAACAAGCGGATCGTAGTGTATCGACGGCCACTACCGCGAACTCTCAACCCTCGATGCCTTTACACCTGCTCCTGCCATCTCCATCGGTTTATACCGTCCACTAGTACCGTCCACTTGCACCTTCGCGTCTTGTTGAGTATACGTGTATTTGTAGAAGTGATATCTTACATCCAATAAGTATTGGTGAGAATAATCGGTAGGGCGAGTATGTATTCGGATCGTAACGTATTCTGGACCGCCTCGCGCCCGTCTAACATCACCTGTGATCCGTAACCGTTATCGCGGCAGGTGGAAAATATGGCTTATTTTGATTGTCGTCATGGGGAACGTTACTTTCCCTTTGGTCGAGGAGGGAGAGATCGCATACTACAGGCAATACGGCCGTCGTCCCGCGGCAGTCCCGAGATCTCGACTAGTGTCCTCACCGCTGTCCCTGGGCCTCTGGAGCGGGCTAATCCGAGCGCTGACTCGACGATGGAGGAGTTACCCGTGCACAGCTTCCCGCTGGACATGCATATCGACGGCACTGAAGCAACGGTTGGCACAGCCGCTGAGGACGAAGTGAACAACCATCCCGAGAGGGTGACTCCCCACGTGCTGCAACGACCATCGTCGGAACTGTCACTCCTCTTTGATTCGTTGGCTGATGACACGTTGCGCCAGATTCTGATCCGAATGACCAACGCGGTGCAGGTATGGCCGTGGTGCATGTTCATGGGACGGTTCTGTCCGGGATGGGACAGTCGTGCAATCCTTGAGATCACTGGGATGGGATGGGATGGGATGGGATGGGATGGGATGGGATAGCGACGTAAGCGGATTCCCTCCGGATGTCGGAGTGTAGCGACCACTTACTCTCCCGATTAAATCTTATCATAGACCTTACCGCGCCTCTCGATGCCGTAGGTTCCAATTGTATCTTACTCTACAGCGAAGGGAATTGTACTCAGGTGTGTTGCCAACATCCTCCCCTGACACTTTGGGGTAACCCATACATCCACCACTAGTATGAGCTGCTTGTAGCATCAGTGGCTCGTTTTTGACACTGCGCTCAATTATATCGTTGTGGCTGCGTCTCATCGTGCCCCCCCCCTCTATTACTTGAACGATTTCTTAAAGATATCTGGACGAGGCGAGCGCTCAGGAGATGACTATTCCTCCATATGAGCTCCGCCTGCGAGATCCGCTGACTGGATTAGTAAAAGATCAAAGCAGCTATTTCAGCGAGCGTGAAAAGGTTCGAGAAGTTTATCCGCTTAAGATCGATAAGAAGGGAAGGTACGCCATTGGGATCGTCTGGAGCGACGGTTACTCCGCGGACATCTACTCGTATTCCATATTAAGGAAAATCGCACAAGACATCTGTAAATAAGTTAATCTAGAGGTTAATGATATAATATTGATTCCCTTACTTAATGTGGCCTCTCTCTCTTACACGATGCCCGCTTCGACTTGGCCTGGTGAATTTTACTAGTTGCCAGATCTAGTTCTCAGACTAGTACTGTAGTTACTTCAAACGCGGCGGATTCTCGCACCGCTCTGCATGACCTTTACTTAAGTTACGAGACCCTTAGAAGCCGTATGATGTTTTAGAGATGTTGAAGCGCTGGTTGCCGGGGAAGCGAGAGCGGTTGCTTGTATGCTGCTGCCCACCGAAAATCCTCTGGCTAGTTTCTTTACTGAATAATGGCATTAGCTACATTGTGGCATGGTGAGCGACAGTAGAAGGAGCAGTGATTTGTAGTGAAAGCTCCAGCGGTCACTAAGCTACCAAGGCAGCTTCCGATAATCTTATGGTTAGCATAAGTGAGTTAAGGCAACTAACAAGCAAAGAAATACCAGACGACGACCACAATGAAGGTCACCCGCACTGCTTACTAAACTGACCGCTCCCCATGAAGAAAAATAGCAAGTCCCGAGAACGAGTGGAAAGCTCCGAGTGAATTAACTCCGAGCACCTGTTCAGACGACCTCTCTAAATATGTCACCGGACCCGATTGGGGGAGGTGAAGGGGGTGGACGCGGAACATGCCAGCAGCAGAACGGTAAAAAAGCCCCGATTTCGATTGAGCATGACCCGCTGTTCGGGCAATGAGTGGTCTAGATCGACAGCAGGGCAACTTCTCGAGCCCCTGCCGGACAGGTCCGGCCTCCGTCGATATCTTGGCCGCGGCAGGATGCTTTTGTAGATAGACGCGGAGGGGGGCACTTGGCGTTGTGGTGGTAGTGCCCCCCGCCCGAGTACCTTACTGCCTCTTGCTACCAGACGGCCCGCCGCCGCACGCCCAAGCGCTTGCGGGGTCGAGTCACCAGTGTGCGCCTTGGTTCATGTTATGGTGGAGCTGAACCTTACCCAACTTTTCAATGTTCCTTTCTCAAATTTTTTTGAAAGGGTCGTTCCCGCTCAGAATCAGCACCTTAAACGGCTAGGCGTATAGCACGAAGAAAAGGAGGTTCATAACTGTGCACCCAGGCCTTCACGCTATTCGAATTGCGGGCTGGTGCGATTGATTGAGGCAAGGATTGCAGCCATAGCTGATAAGTACGAAATCCTGGCACATTTCGGGAAAATCAGTTATCGCAGCCGCCTCATGCAAGATAGAAATTTGTGGTGGAAAGTCTCTGTTCCCGCAGTAGGTAGCAAATTTGTCCGAACAATTATTTTTTTAGAAAGTTTAAATAGCACTTGTTATCACTTGTATCTGGTGATTGAGTATGTGGTAGGAAAACGATAAGATTCAGTAGCAGCAATAGGAAAAATTATAAGAAAAAGCAAAACAATATTTTCGCTGTGGTTGGAAGGATGGCTGTTTTAAATCTGGTTCATCCACGCGTAGGGTTGAAGTTCGATGTGCGATCATCAAATTTAGTTGAAGGTGCTTTCAGCCACGAGGTGGTGGGGGACTTGTTTTAGAACTGGAATTTTACTGTGAACTTCTTAAACAAGAAGTACTAAGTACTATAGACACAGAATCTGAATCCAATGAGCTCAGAAACGGAGTAGCAAAACACTGCTTGCTAGATCGGCCCGAAAACCGCCGCCACAAATTTTTTTATCTGTCTAGTACGAGAGCAAACTACTGCGTACACCTTGCAATAGTCGAATCTTTATGTAAGCGCTGAGGGTTCAGTAATTTCGTGAGTACGGCACTACTACTCGCGGTACTATTGCGCGTACTCTCGGCAGCTTGAACTAATATAAATAATTTCTCGAAAGATCACTTATGACAATGAACGCATAACAGGATGATTGCATACATAAAAGTTATATACGCATGTTTTACAGAAGCAACACTTAAATGATATCATTTTTTTCTCCCTAATCATAAACAAGTATGTTATCGACAAGTTTATGGTTTTATTCAAAAAGTCGACTGTCGTCTTTTAGCAGCGACGGTTTGTTGCTAAGGCCAGAATCGAAAATACAGTCAAATATCCAATACTAATACGCCAACGCACGTCTTGATCACCTTATATTGTGTATAGGGTACATTCCGCTGAGGTGTATATGATCAGCTCACTCCAGCGCAAGGAAAACTGTATTCACTTTACTCACCTACTACCACACAAGTCAAAATGCAACATATCAATAATGATCGAGCAAATATAGTAGTAACACGTATCATGTAACGAAAATAAAAGTTGCAATTCAGCATACAGCGCACCGGAGGGAAACGGTCCCAATAATCCACTACGCAAGAAACGCGCATCGACGTGGATGTACATATGCATGCACATGTACTATTTGTTACATAGCAATTGTGTAATTGTTATGATGGTTTTTGCATGTTATGTTATTTTCATGCTACCGATAGAGGTGGTGCTTGCGACTAATTCTCCCCTTTTTACTGTGATTACAACTCCTTTTCAACACGCAGATGTCTCCATCGCTAGCACTTTACTCTTCCTCAGGTCATTGCGATTATTTGGAGGTGTTTTAGCTAATAGTGATATCAAAATATGCATACCACAAGGAAAAATTACGGAAGCTGAGTTGAGAAATAGTGAGAGCAAGATTAAAGATGTTCGGGCCTCACTATATTTTTTGAGTTCTGAACTAAACGTCTTGTTGAATCAACAACAAAACCTTCTAAATTTTCTATGTTTGGCATCACTTAATCAAAGTTTATCTCATCGGTCAATTGAGCACGTATTGTTTATAGATTCGTCATTGTTTACTCTTGGTGATGTTCTACCTTACATGGTCCATTACAGGGAACATTATTTTGGTTGCATTAGAGGAGAAAATCTAAATTTATGCGAACCAGACTTATTATACTTACGCTCTGAATTAATTCCAGTCATCAAAAATATGCTAAACTCATTGATTGAGTCACCGTTGTTGACTGTAAACGTGTCCAGTTCATCACTAACAATGACATTAGTTCGTAATTATTTAGATTCTGTCTACATGTTGCCGAAAGGACTTATTCTCAGAACTAGTAGAGACTGGATGCATGGATCCACTGCTCCATTTATCGCATTTGACAATATCCATCAAGAAGAAAACAAAAGGGAGCGCCTCTCATGCCAGCACGCGAGCTTAAATTGTGAGAAAAGGAAGAGGGATGATAGCCTCACATGTCGCTGCCAGTTGGATATATACCCGCCCTACAACATGCTTCCTTTAACTTTAATCGATCAAACATTTGGAAATATTATTTCAAATCAAACTCTGTGTTGGGCATTGTCAGGGTGCATACCCTCCTCTCCTCCGACCGTTTCTCCTCCTTCACCAGTGAGTGCTATACTTGCCCACTCGTCAGAGCCCGCTGGGCGTATCATAGACGTATTTCCATTCTTTGATGAAATCTCAATGCTAAGAACTCGTTTTGAGTTGCTGCATGAAGTCATAACTTCGTTCGTGTTAATTGAAGCCACGCTCACGTTTACAGGGAAACCAAAACCGTTACATTTTCATAGAAATAAGCATGTACTTCCTTCTCGTCTACTCGATCGCATCGTGCACGTGGTAGTTGACTTACCTCATGCCAATTGTGGGGAGGACAGAAGGCTCGCGTGGACGAACGAGGGCTTTCAAAGAAACGCACTCTACCTCCTGTTTGATCCCACCCACCCACAATACCTCAATCTTGGCCCTTCCGATATCTTGATCATTTCGGACATTGATGAAATCCCTCGCCCTAGCGCAGTGCAGCTCGTCTCTTCCATGCTGCACCCAGATAACCCGGCAGCAATGCGACAGAGATTCTATAAATTGTCCATGAGTTCCTTCATCTACAACTTGTCCTCACCTGTCGGCAACTTCCTAACAACGTCCCCCTTCGCGGTTACCTACGAACATATCTTAAAAACCTACCAGCCTGTGCCTTCCCTGTACTCCTCCTTCTGCGACGCGATCCGCACCGGTAAACATGGCGGAACAAAACTACTCGAAAACGTGATTGCGAGGGCGGGTTGGCATCTATCCAATTTCAAAAGCCCAAAGCGGTTGTATGAGAAATTGGAGTCATATTCTCACACTGAGTTTAATAAGGCGGCAGTCAAGAGCTCTATCGTTGAGCGGGTTCGTCAGGGGAAACCGTTAGAGTTCATTGTCGACGGTTACTCGTATGCCTACAACGCCGAGAACGTGTTTCTGAAGCAGCAGACGCGCAGATTGACGGAAAAAGAACTCCAAGATGAGGAGTTCAGGAGACTGGTGGAGATCTGGGAAAGACATGCGACCGAGGATGATATGCCTTTGGATGACCAACGGAGTGAAGGTGAAGGACAGTGGGCAGCCCCATGAGGAGGCGGGACTCCTCATAGTAGCGATTGAAGTAGCCGTCTTGACTTCTGAGGTTCCGATTCACTTAGACTTTCGACTCTCAAGCAAATCCGAAAAAGGGATCTTGCCACCTCTAGGCTACGGCGCACCTACTCTTGGTTTGTACACGTTTTCAGTGTTTCGCACTAAGACACATGTATATAATCGCTAAGCTCCTCCTGTATATGACTACTTTTATTTACTCGGTATCGTTTAGATGGTAGTATGCATGATTCTTCACTTAATTTGCCGAAAATCCAATACTTAATTACTCAGTCAGTAAGGAGGTGAAAGCAAAAATCACCAATTAAGCAGTAAAAGACTCTGTGTAATCACCAACTACCCACTATATGCCAAGGGGCGAGTCCAGTTACACAGTAGAGGGAACCGGAACAGTATCTAACTCGGTCGTTGCCGAAATTCTAGCAGTTATATATGACGAAGAGAATGGGCGTATGAATGAAAAGTTGTTATATATCAGGGTGAAACACGTCACCATTAGACTACTCGCTCAACTTAAAGTACTCTGCTCCTCTGTGTTGTTGCCTGAAGCAAACCCAGTGGTGGGAAAAACGGACTTTCTCCCCTGGGTGGGTGAGTGCACAATAACGTCCCCAAAAACGTGTTTTGTACGACAGTACCAAAACATATCTAGTATTTTTCTACTCCGATTCATCCGTGTACCAAAATCCGTACTAAAGTGTGCATACTTTAGTAAAACTTTAGTATCACAATAAAGTGTGCCGTAAAAGTACCGTACTTTAGTAAAACTATTTTTGTAGACTTTAGTGCCCGGAAGTCTTTTGGCAGAAAGCTTCAGTGTACAGCCAAAAACTAAAGTGTCCAGTAAAGTTTTACTGAATATTTCTGAAGTATGTCTATAGTGCAAATTTAATACTCTAGTACCCATCAAAGTATCTTACAAGTCATAATGTCATCGTAACTGCTTCAGGAAAATTGACGACAAATTGCAAAATGTATTTGTTGTGTGTGATGGATTTATCAAAGGCAGAGGAACGTAGAGAAGAAAATATTAAAAAATGAGTTAGTCTTGACGTCATTGGGTTTTACTTTACCAATACCAAAGAAGGGAAGGACATTTTCCAGCAGTACGGAAAGAAATGGTAGTTTTTCAGTTTTGAATTAATTGTCCTTTTAATATCTTGATAAAAATACAGGACTTGATAAAGCTGATAGCTCGGTATTACGACGTTCTGATAGAGGAAAAGGCTCAACAAATGAAATATCGAATAATAACCACATGAAAATAAGTACAGAGCAGAAATGTAGATATTGTTTTTTAATCCCCAGAAACGATGAACATATCAAAAATCTGTTTCAGTCATGGGATAGAGTATTCCAAAATGAATACGCTCTAAGGAATCATCAAAGGAGTAAGTACTG
>VKHC01000557.1:0-11129 GCA_015143735.1 Synura sp. LO234KE | reverse complement strand
AAGGGCCGTCAGCTTCCCCTGGCGTGTTCCTCTCCGTCCCTGTCTCCTCCCAGTCCACGACAGCGGCACGGTCGGAGAGGAGCTTCTGTGACGTCCCCACCGCCTAGGACGAGAAGGCGATTAGATAGTTGCGTTCCACCTCATAGTGCATTCCATTTGTCCGATTCGCCTATCGATACTATTCCGTCTATATTATTCCGTCTCCTCCTCCCCCTGACGGTGGTGATATAGTAGACGATTAGACACCTGCATCCGAGGGAGCCCCTCGGTTCCTCCTACTCGGTGCAACGGGACTTGCCTCATAGTTCATGGGAGGCCATTGACATTCATGTAATTAACGGGCTGATTTTCAAAAAAAAGAAAGTTACGTTGTGGTTGAAGCTTCATGAAGTCTCGGGACTGATCCAGTGTTTCCTCGGGTATCGCATCGAACATCGATGACGATGCTGGGCCGACTAAATAAAAGTGTTGGAGGTGTAGGGTAAGAAATTTTAATACACGTTTGAATCTTCGATATAATAGTAACATACCTTCAAGTATCTTACTTACTTCCGTCACTTCGTGTATTACTACTATCTATGATGAAGAGATTCGAATAGCACGTACACATTGAATAAAATCCATGCGTGTACCATGTAATAATTTTGAGTAAGAGTGTATTGTACCTCAAGTGAATATGATATCTGTTGCAACGAGTCGACAGGATTATGTAGTGTTCAATTGTTTATTGGAGTCAGGGAGTTCAATTCATACGTTTAATTGTTTAAAATATATTGATAACTGCAAAATTATGATAGTGAAGGACCACTCGTCGATATTATTAGCGGATCGGACCAGAATCCAGATAAGTGGCAAATGGACGTGTAGAGTGCTTGGCGATGTCTACTATGTTTCAGAGATTAGGAACTGTTTGTTATCGGTACGTCAGATAGACCGACAAGGTGTCCAGACAAGCTATTGTGATGGGGTATGTGAAATGAGCGAACGAGCCACTGGAAAGTTAGTGTTATATTGTAGGATACAGGAAAAATGGATTGTACGCGATGTTCCAAGAGCAGTTCAAGGAGCAATTAGAAATAGGTCATCTGTAGTGTACGGCTCATTCAATATTGTTACCAAACGATTCAGCGTCAAAACCTGCATTGAACAGTGCATACTACAATTTATAACACGCTTTGCAACAGGTTTTGGCGAAAATCGTGTAGATAGAATATGAAAGACAAAAAATCTAACGCTTCTCATAAACCCTGTAGAGAACCCCGTGGCACCGAGTGAAAAACGAGCTTAAAAAGTAACGGTAGCTTAAGTTTCCAAAACAGTAAAATATTCACATATTTTAGTCGTTTTTCTACACAACTACAACGTGTTATGAGCTGCGGATGGTACCAAACGACTCCGCATTGAAGCACGCATCGACCAGTACACAACTTTATCAAACAATATTAGGTTTTCCAAAAGATACATAAGTTTCAAAAATTGCAAAAACGGTAATTTTTTGCTGCTTTTCCACACAACAGACCGCTGTACCTGGACAGATTCCGTCGACAACACTACCTATCAATTCAGTGGACGAAGGCTCGCTCCGGGACAGCCACTATCGAGGTGGCGGCGCTTGGTGGCTCCTGGGTCCACTGGCTCGTCATCGAGCAGCCTGTCTTCTCAGCCCCTTTTGCCGATTCCTGATCAATGTCTCGGCAGATGTCATACCTATCGGGATCCTCCAAGAACCTTAACGGCGGTAAATCGCTAGTCCTCAGAGAAGGATCCCTGATGTGTCTTGCATTACGGCCACCTCTCGGTCTCCCAATGGGTCACCCTCTATTGATTAGCAGTATATCTGACCTCTAATGACGCTTGAATTTGACTCAAAACTCGTCAACATGGCGCTCACGAAAATAATCTCACCTCAGAAGTACGACAAGGATTTAGGCTATCAGCGCTGCCTTCGAACGGCGATTGCCGAGTTCTCCCTTGCAAGTGCTGGTGGGCAGATGCGCGGCCCTAGTTGTCGGACGCTTATGGCTGGCACTGGGAACCAGAGAAACGAACAAATTGTCCACGCTACCTGCAACGATGTCTTGCGTTGAATTATCCTTAGAGTCAGATTTAAGAACATCCAGTTTCTTCGAATGCTTATAATCTCAATCCATTTGGACATTGCTCCCCCCATTAAGGATTTCCAGGAGCAACATCTATCTAACTTGGACTTACTCTCCTAAGAATTCTGCACGAATTATTCAAACTACGGAAGTAAACCCCGACCAGGACACAGTTTCCATTCTGTCGACGCCTAAATCGGATGTAGGAATGTCCACACCACAGAGCTTTAGCGCTGCTGTAAGCTTGGTCAAGGCCATGGCCTATTTATGACAGCTACAATCCAATTCTCGGCAAGCTTATTTGGTAGAATATGAGAATGATGAACAGAGCTTCTCCCACAATTATCACACGTCTCACTGAATAAGCTATGCCAGACTACCTCAACGGAGAGCGATGAGCTAGAACTCTTAGAGAAAATGCTTTGTATTCTTGCAAACAAACATGTTACTCCGTTGGGCTTCTCTCAACAATTTTAGACCCAGCAAAGTCTTCCGAACAAGATCTTTTCTGTCGAAGGCTGCAGGCGCTGCTGCCTCCCTTTTTGCGTCACAGACATGGATCCCTCTTCTATAAGCTACTATAGCAGATCCACCGCCGGTAAACGGCTCTTGGGGGCTCGTAGATCATTTTACTCATGTACGAAAGAACTGCATAGGAGAGCCCTTTGAGACCGCTTGGGAGTACAACCCATGCCCCAATATTATCAACCCACACTGGTCGCAGCTGTTGCTCAAGTTGGAGGTCGCGTGAAGCGTATGAGATAACATCGACGCCCGCGGCCCCCTTCTGCGCTCCCATTTTACTATACCTGGCCAGCAGGGAAAACTAGTTCGGTACTGGCCAGAAGACTGCTAGTTGCCGACACAAGCGCGTGTTTCCCAGCTTGTCGGCGTGCCCTGGAGCCGAATATCGCAGATTTTTGGGAATCCGTGCCGGAGTCACGTACCACATTGAAGGATGTAGAAGTCGCGGGGTCCTTTCCCGTGATCTCGGCGCGTTGCAGCGATGCAGCATGTAAGTGCTACGAATGCCAGTGGTGATATCAGCAAGTTTACGTGCACAATATAACAATTGAAATCCATGGCGCAACATGGCATGTACAGGCAGACCACCACTTTGACCTAGATCAGCAATGCAGAGGTGAGGACAAGCTCCGTTGTGCAAAACTTCTTCGTACGTTAAACTGATCGAGGAGCGATTTTAAAAGAGAAAGCACCATGTCCTCTGAAGGCTCCTTCTCCACCAAGGCACATCGGCGATCTTCGAGATGTTTCACTACAATCGGGACTATAAAAGATTGCACTATCATGAAGCAGAGAGGATTCAACATGAGGTCTCTTGGGTGGTCAGGTCCTTCAGCTTCCGATTTCGACAGATAAATAATTGGAGAGCTCAACTGGCAGGATTTGAGACTCCTGATGAGCGATTCCACCGCAATACTAATCTGCCCTTGATCAACTATTCCTTACCATTTCAGAGAATTGCTGATAGCTCAAATGGCTGGAGAAAATATTTTGCCCGCTGCCGATCCGTCATTAACTCCATTAGGGTTTTTGCAACCATTTGAGGCTCAGCGCAGCTGTCTTCCAGAGAGAGTATTTTATATTGCAGGATGCTGAAGTTGCACTTTCATTTTCCGTGCAAAGTTGGCACTCTTCGCATACCAAGAGGAGTGGCTTAGTGTGGAGATTCGAGTGTACCCCCAAACACTTCTACGTCAAGTCCGGCAAGCTCTTCCATATCTTCCTGCCACGGCTGTCCCTGGGCTTTCTCGTCTTCATGCGATTGCTAAACACGCAATTAACATTTCAAGAGGACGATTATTTCTCCTTTACCCGAATGAACCTAATCAAAAGCCTTTTTGCGACCATGGGTGAGTTGAATCCTTGAGGCTCTACTTTCTGGGGCTGCTCATCTAATCAACGTCGAGGCAATTGCTGGGGATCCCGCTGAGGAGTTCCCGAGCGCCCTTACTCTCCCTCCGACCGTGGTACTTCAAAGGGAGAGTACTCCGGCGAGTACCACTCCTACTCTCCCTTTGAAGTACCACTCCTGTCCCGGAGCAGATGCTTCCATCGCCTGGAGAACAAGTGACTTACCGCTAAAATATTGTATCGATTAATTGACACCTAAGCGATTTCGCGAAAAGTTTAGGTCCGGAGTTAAATCGTCTTGTGCTCCAAACCAAAATCGTCGCGCGAAATTCCATTGGAAGATTGGGTTCGGAGTTTGCTGACCAAGAAAACGAAAAATTTTATACCTATCTGGATTGAGTTGACTAGAGGCTTGAACTGCCTTAACCTTTAGAAATACCCCAGGGTTATATTCTCCATGACGATCGCTATCTGAAATAGTAGGTTGAAGATTCCAGTTTAGCCGTTCGACATTTTCTATTACCCAGCTTACGCTGAAAGCCTTGAGCAGTGTCGCCTACGCTTTTGGAGGCTTAGATAACATATACATAGAGACTTTCAGCCAAAATCTGAGGCAAAACTAATCAGAAGCCGAGTAATAAAACAATTAGATATGTTGTAGTATACTCACAAAAAACTAGTTTTTAAAACTCGTGATCTCGGCGACTGCTGAGGTTCACGAAGAGTGCACGCTGCGGAGTCTTACCGGGAAGCCTTCACATTTGCTGAACGACATGGAACTCTTTCCTTGTTTTTCCTCTGGTCGTTTACCGTCAAGGTCTTGGTCGGTGAGGTGGGCCGCCTTATCAAGACATGAGTTACATTTGATTAAACGTGCCCCTGGTACAATCACTCGCCTTGTTAAGATTATCTTACTTTAGCGTCACTACGACAGTGTTACGCTGCGTGGTATGCTCGGGGGTGCTACGAATACACTTCCCCCGGGGTAGAACGGGCGACCCCATTTTTCTCGCTGGGGACGTCGTACTAGCGTGCTAATCAATACAGGTGGAAGACACTAAGCACGCTTACAGGCGGAGCTTTCTCCCCCTCCCTCACTCGGTTACGGGGCTTGCCAGTCGGTAGATGGAGGCTTTTAATCATTCAGGGGGCGCACACCTCCGAAGACCTGGGTATGCACCTGGCGAGCGCCTCAGCCCCCACGGGCCTCTCTCCTCTCCCGTTCATCTCTCCGGAGCTGGTGACTGAACATGGCCTGGTCACCACTTTCTCCAATCACGCACTGGCGGAATGTTTCCCGATTGGGGCCCTTCGTGGCTCCTGGACCTGGCGAGACCTCTTCACGGGTGAACCCCTGCTTGTCCCTCTCGAAGAGCGGGTCCAGTGTCTCCGACGAATTCACGCCCTGCACACGAGGGACCTCAACCGCGCTGCCCGCCTTGACCCCCCGATCTGGGAAGACACGACGACTATGAGCTTTGCGGCCAAAGTCCTGGACCTGCCTTCCCTCCCGCAAGGCTCCCGGGCCCATTATGAGAAACTGCTCCATGAACGTCACTGCACAGTGGGCCACAACTCCTCGAAGGAAGCCACCTCCGCACCCGCCCGGGCTGAACTCCTCACTTGCTCACTATGTTCCTCCCCGGACCGTCGGGAGGCGGACACATATGATCATGTCTTCCGTCTATGCCCGCACCCTTAGCTCCTTCACTGCCGTACGGTTTGCAACGAACAACTTGGCCAATATCCAGTGACCACCGACCTTGAGCAACGCCTGCTCCCTATGCTCACCCAATTGGTTCACTCCCCGGAAGGGCATCGCATCTGTCTCGGGAACTGGAACACGGCACAACTGGAGACACTCTCAGCCGCTCTCCTTCCCGCCGACTCGTCGGAAGCTATAACGACTGTGCTCCTAGACGTTTCCCATTTTCTGGTCAAACGCGTTGATGCTCTCTGGGAGGTCCGGAAGCAAGCCAAGTATATCGAAGCCGTATCGAACAATGCCTCCGTGGACCCCGCAATCCTACGGCTCCTGCAACGCAAGTACAAACCCTTCGCCCCCCGCCCGATCAAAGAACCCACGGTCTTCTACGGGGTCCGCCTTGGACATGTACCCGGGGTCTACACGTCATGGAAGGAAGCCAAGCCACACACAGTCGGGATTCTGAGCGACTACAAGCGCTTTAAAACCAGGACGAAGGCGGAAGAGTATGTGGGTCAAGTGATCACGTTGGGCCAACCCCCGCTTCCCTCCCCAGACGTCGTTCTATATACCGATGGATCGGCCTCCCTCTCCTCTGGGACAGCAGGGTGGGGCGTGTTTGCTGAACGCTCCGACACCTCCGAGACCTCGCTGTGGGGACCTGTAACTACCGACCCCGCGGCGTTCAACTGGATAGGAGCCTGCCGCCCCACCAACAACACGGGGGAAATCAGCGCGATTTACCATGCTCTGAAGTGGCTCTCTAGGGACTCCAAGACACACTACCCCGGTACTTCGCAACGCGTCAACCTTCTATCCGACAGTGTGTACTGTGTGCGTCTTTTTGCGGACAACTCGATCAAGGTCCGCTGCAACAAACTGCTTATTCAACGCGTTCGCCAACTCCTCCACGATGTACGCCGCCAGCACACCCTATCCATTTCCTGGATTAAAGCGCATACTGGAGCCTCCACCCCGGACGCCCTCGGAAATGCCATCGCTGATCGACTTGCGGCCCGCGGATGCTCGGGCTCCTCCGGAGAGCTCACTCGTCCCAACCTCGCTGATCATGACCCTCGACACTCGAGTTCCCGGTCCGCCCCTTCCGGTCCGCCCCTACCAGTCGGGACCCGCGTCGCTCTTCATTCTCGGCGACTCTCACTGCGGCCCATCGCCTAGTCTTGTACCAGTTAGCCCGTCTGTAACGTGTTCGCTGCCCCGCTCCTACTGCTAAGTTACCCCATGGCACCGGGGACCTTGTGGGGGATTAACTTCCTGCTCCGGGTGTAGGCACCCGGAGCTCCCCACTCGGTCACGGGACTTGCCAGTTGGTTCATGGGGAGTGGTTTTTTCGGTGGGGGGTGCGACTCATGTTTCACTCTTAGGTAGTAACCTGCCTTTTCACCTCACCGTAATTAACTATGCGATTTTCGGGAAGGCATTTAATCATTAGGCACTCTGAGTATGCCTGGTTCTCTATGATAATGATGAAAGATTTTCGTCACGAAGAAGGAGTTAAGCAGGGGGGGCGCGCAACTTGTCTGCGTCCCTCCCCTTGTTTTGACACCCATAGAGTAGTAATTTGGTGAAAAGGTCGTTGTGGCTTAGGGATGAAGAGCTTTCTTTATCGCTTTTTGTCATTCTCCCCTCGTTTCTCATAACAACGCTCTTGTTACTACCACGACTACTAGTAGTATCCACCGCCACCGTAGTACGTAACCACCACCCAGTTCTATTTACTCTCTTCAGAGAAAGCACTCTTGTTAGTAATTTATCACTAATTGTGAGATTTCCTCCTTATTCTTCGGTTAAAGAGTTAAATGCCAAGCAATCTTCAGTTCTTATAACAAAATTTAATTATCACGATCATTGCGACATGTATACAATGAAGCACTATGTTACAAACTGAATTCTCGGGCGGAGCCCTTCTCCCCCTTCCCCCACTCGGTGGCGGAATATGCGAGTTGGTACACGGGGCTCTTGATTATTCGAAAGGTCTGTGAAGGGATCATCCGGCCTCTTGTCTCCTCATCATAATTAAGATGAATGATTTTCGTAAAATGTTCCAAAATAAATAAATAGAAGCACTAGCTATTCAACTGGTGAAGCATTGATAATCACCAAAAAATTTTGTTACGATTTATTTTCAACAGAGTCTTGGTCCAGCTCTTCTTCCTCCTCTATAGTTTCCACATCAGGCATAATGACGCCAACGCAGCATTTTTCCAACATTGACTCGATATTTACCCAGGCATGATATTTTCTGAATAGTTCAGAGCAATCCTTTCCAGCACCCAACATAATTTTGGGAATACCTCCTGGGTGATAATGAATATACTGACTTATATTGTAAACTTTATTATTGTATATTGTCCAGCAATCTGATTCAGTGTTATGCACTTGGACATCGTCTATACTCAGCCTTCGCAGAGGTGCGCCATTTCGTCCTGATAAGTCCTTGTTCTGCTGAGTCAACTTCATCCAATCAATCAGATGAAAACCAGGTTTTAAAGCAACCTAGAGATATAATAGTTACCAAATTGATTATTCTAAACATAGTTCACGCCTACTTTCTCTCTTGTTCGCCCTTCTTTGTCAGTAGGAGGCCTTATGTCACTCGCCATATTTAATGAAACACCTTACCGACGGACAGCTGCCCTGCAGGTGGTGTATTGGCAATAAAATAGAAAAAATTGAAATATAACAAACCTATTCCAAATGATAATCAGCATGAAATACTACATAAACTATCTAAAATTGATTGAAGGATTATGATTATCAAGTTATTCTTCTTCATTTTTACTTCATCTAAATTATTCATGTTTCATATTTCAAAAAAAACGTCAATAATTGTTTTGAGGCTGTCTGAAGCAAAAGGAAATTTAAGCGTAAGCAGAGTTGGTAATGTATCCAAGAAAAAGGTGCGTCGAGCCTTCAGTATTTCCAATGTCACCTTGACAGAGGAGCTGCTTTTAACCAAAAGAATAATAAATCACTTCCATGAACCGGTTTTCCTACAAAATAAAACTGATAGGAATGGCTCCTATTCCGTTAATAATATATGCGGTAGAAATGGTGGAATGAGCAGAAAGTTTAAAATTTTATTATCCACCAGCGATAAGTTTGTTTCAGTGACTTTCAATTGGTTAGTTTTCTACAACAAAGTTTGCGGTGATTTATCGTTGTTGTATATTTTGTGCTTAGACAAAAGTAGTGAAATTATATTAAATCAGTATCGCTTTAAGTGTTCTCACGTGTATCACACAATGAATAGTTTACACAGGCTTTGGTTATTTCGAATTAGAATGACGAAAAGATTACTTGACCAAGGATATGACATTTTGCTGGCAGATGTAGACGCAATTTGGTTAAGGAACCCTTTCCCTATTCTAAAACCCTTCATCAATCGTTCAATCATTATTTCACAACGTGCAACTTTTCCACAAGCAGTTGCTGATATCATTGGTGCTACAGTATGT
Source organism: Synura sp. LO234KE (assembly GCA_015143735.1). NCBI lineage: Eukaryota > Synurophyceae > Synurales > Mallomonadaceae > Synura > Synura sp. LO234KE. The sequence goes on along the minus strand of VKHC01000557.1, from coordinate 1,971 downwards.
ATGGGATTCGTTTATATTAAGTCTACTAATGCATCCAAAGCAATATGGGTGGAGATGCAGAATAATATTCGGCGATCGAAGGTCCCGCCGGATGACCAAAAGAATTTAAATTATTTTCTGAGGGATAAACAATTGACATTTCCTCATGCACCCGGCAGCCGCGGGTCACATGTTGCAGACACGGGTAATGGCGCAAAGTTGCAGGACCGACGTTAAACTTTCACCACAAATATTATCATACATTTTTGGATGTCGTCCTTCTGCCATGCTATACCTGCTCAACCTCTGCAATTCCTAGCAGTATGTGAGTCATTTTGTATAGCACACCAAACTACTCAACTCACCGACCTCTCCGTCTGCGCTATGTTCCGACCCATGCCCTATGACCGGTGCCTTCGTCCGATATCCGCACTGATATCCTTGTATTAATCTCAGGATCATTCCTCTACCACGGGCAAATTGTTAACCTGACGTTATTGCCAAGCGACGACGTCCGCAGGGATTGTGAGAATGTTAGCCGCGAAGCACTGCTTCAGTCTACAGTTGTGCACTGTTTGCTATCCAAGCGCTTTGAACGGAAGCACGGTGGGCTGCAGCGCCTTGGTCTCTGGTGAGCCAACTTAACATACCAGAACAGGAAGTGCTCGACTCCACCACAGCTCTGCACACAATGACGATTCTCGGTCGCTCTTTTATGACGGTTAAACAGGGCGATAAAGGAAGACTGGTACCTGGTCGACTACCGAAACAACACTGCCAATGAAATTCTAGATGCCATCGCCCTTCCCTTCCCCTTCCCCACTCCCGTCGCCAATAACGTATCACATCGAGCCGGGCCGAGCCAGTCTTTTCCCACCACGCCCACTACCCTTTCTCGAGGTACATCGTCTACAGCTTTCTCGGCCTTATCTATTATCTACCCTCTCCTTCTGCAGGGAAAGTCAAGTCGTATGGGGCGGGGAAGTGAGCCCATCGGCGGAAGGGACGAGGCCCGGCCTGTGCCCCGTGCAGCACTGTATCAACCCACGGTCAGATTGCTGTGATATTTCTCCCTCGGCAACTCGGAAGATTTAATCGTAGCGCATACTTTTACTGAACCAAGGCCCGGCGTGCAATTGTAGAAGTTGTAAAGTAACACCCTAATTCGTCAAATCTCTCAATTCGTGCAATATGTGTTTTCTTCGTGTTAGTTTCACAAAATATAATGGCTAAGAGGTATATTAGCAGCTTCTTAGGATTGGAGTAGGGAAGTTAAGCATAAATATGGAAGTAAAGAAAGTCCTTACCACCATGAGGAGATTTTGCTGTAAAATCTCATGGCTAGGTGATGAGATGATGGCGGGGGAGGAAGAGGAGGATGAGGTGATACTATCGCGTGTAGAATCTCCCGAAAAGTACACAGTTAATTATTACAGGGAAGGGAGAAAAATCAATATGAAATAACTGCCTTCTATGTACCTCGTGGCAAATCCCCCCGCGACCGAGTAGAGTCACTCGCGAGCCAGCTACTATCAGTCTCCCACCATGATATCCTCTTACTAAATAACAGTGAAGGAAATACAGGCAAGACGCGAACGCATGCAGAGAGTCTTTGAGTTATTTATTACTGAGTGGAAAATATGAAAGACAGACAGTGAACTCGGATATAGCCAAAGGCACCAAATAGTACATAACCACCCACTATGAATCCATGGGCAAGTCCCCGTGACTGAACACCCTCCTATGTCCCCTACTAGAGCGAAGGGAATATTCGCCCCCCATGCAGACGGAACCAGGAAGGCCGTACCGGGCAGCCTGAGCTGCTCCCTCGACGAGTGATGCACGAATGGTACCCCAATGTGGATGTTTATCCCAAACCGCGCTGGTATGGGAGTATATTTCCGGATTGGGCTGGGACACGTAATCAGTCGCGCAGAATTAAACTGCCTTCTCGTTACGGGCAGCGGAAGTACTAGCGTGTGTCAGTGGAGG
>VKHC01000556.1:0-11136 GCA_015143735.1 Synura sp. LO234KE | reverse complement strand
TCCGACTTGGAAGCCTTCTGCGAGGTACTTCGTCGAGGTGAAGCAGAGGAGGAAGGGGAACAAGATGTGGCTGGACAAAAATTAGATATGATTCTTGCTGCAGATGTACTTTATGATAAAGATGCTACTGCCTCACTCTTCGCTGTCCTCCGACGACTCGCTTTACCCCACGTCACGGTCATTTACATCGCCCAAAAATGTAGACAACATATGAACGAGGTTGGTAATGGCTGTATTCATACAAGTAATACCGTCCGCGACTCGGCCATCATCAACGAACAGAGAGCAGAACTACAACTTCCAGGCGCTCCTATCCTCTCCGCCCTTCCGCAGCAGACAAATATCATGTCGCCCAGTGTTCGTGTACAAGACATACCTGACTTCAAGGGCGACGTTGTTCACAGGGACGCCGACGTGCTTATCTGGAAGCTGCTGTATGTTCCGTTAGACGATTGTAACAAGGGTGTATAATTCGTCGCCATCCTCTCTGAAAAAGGTTCAAAACCTTTTCCAGAAGCAGTTGCCGACTGCGTGTTCCGGGGGACGACTCATTGTTGCGCATGTTGATTATCAGAACCACCACCTTCATTCCAGTACGCTTTCTCTCTGGATGCGGTTACCCCGCCCCCCTCTTGAACAAAAAAATCCTGGAACTGTATTAAGCGCTCGAACCGATCGGTTTGTCTATGCTGTGACACTTACTATACATACGCAGTTCCATTTGTTGAAGCCAGTATACTTCCCTTCTTATTTTTCATCCTATTTTTCTCGGTTCGTAATTGCTTAATTTTGAAGAGGGTATGATTGAATTTATTCATGATAATTTGAAATAAATTCTTCAATTTGTTGAGTAACCCGTCCCCGAATGAAAGAAATCGATTTAGCGAGAATGGTATGAATGAGGGAGAGAAAGATATCATAACTCCTAGATTTCGTAACACAACTATTCCCAATGTATCATTTGGCAAGTCCCATGACCGAGTAGGGGCGGAGGGTTAGTGCACAACAACGACTTCCTCATCAAGTGGACTGGGAGAAGGAGGTGTGCGCTGTCCTCGCCGTGCCGTCGTACTGTGTAGTGCGCGCTGAGCGGACGGAAATGACCGGCGGAGGGGGTACTGTCACCGGTAGTTTGCAGAGTACTCGCGATTCACTAATAGCACCGAATGCTGGTGAAACACATGCCCCATAGAACATAAGGTAAACCTCAACCACCACGCACTATCAGCACTCCTACAGCTTGACAAACAGCAAGGCAAGAGGGAGAGGTCGCCGCCGACCTGCTCTTGTCACATCGCCGGACAATCTGGCTTCATAGTATCGGTGGTTCGGGCAGTTCCGCAGGGACAAGGGCTAGATTTCCGGACAAGTCTACTTGACAATCGTTGCAGTAATAATCTCGGAAACAGCGATCCTCCCAGGCGTAAACACCTAAAGTGGTGCAACCCGAGTGGGAGATACTCCGTGCAAGGGCAAAGGTCATTGTCGGGGAACGACTCCAGCCATGCTTCCTTTGCAAACTCAAGAAGCGCAGCCCACAAATGATCAATGACAGACTGCAACGGCGCTGAGCCATGGTCCTGAAACATGCTGAGCAAGTAGTCATTTCGAACTGGGTAAATGTCCCAGCAAGCCCTGATAGTGTGGGGAGGCTTCCGTAGCGAGATCGTGAAGGCCCTAAAAAAGGCGTTTTTACCGGCGGAGTAATCGGCGTCTGGCCAGTCTAGTTTGCCTATTTGAATTCGACCTAAGAGCGCCACAGGACATATAAGAACTTCGAGACAACGGAATGCCAGGACAAAATACTTGCCTGAGGTGGACAGTGGAAAACAAAAAACTGTGAACAGAACAGCTTAGGCAGCTTCCATGCCCATAGTAGTTGACCTCGGTAGGAGAGTCAAACTAGGCCCCGAACTGCGGGGAAAGTTGCAAGGGATCAAGAAAATAATATGAGTCTGGCGAAGCTGCTCGATCGGAACCCCTAGATCTAGGTTGCTCCACTGCTTCCGCTTGAGTCTGGAAGGCTACTGGTGCTTAGAAGCGAAAAGACAATACTCGTTGAAAATACTGCTAATATGCCAATTAACTGGTGTATGTTGCAGGAAAAATACGAGGAAAATTTACTACTCTCCAAGAAGGCGATAAATTTGAAATCTCGGTCAAGAATGAGTTCGCCAGACGAGTTTTACAAGATCTTGGATTCGTTGACACTAAAGACCTTGTGTACGGATTCAACTTGCTGGCACGGAGAGCCAGCACCGAGAAGGACCCGAAAAGGAAAAAAAGGGGCGCAGAAAAGTGATCGCTGATATTGTTGCCAGAGGTCCGCGGAGTAAATAAAATTTAGATCTTAAACAACTTGCAAATAGCACCAAGGCGCAGAATCAAGTCACTTCACTCAATTCTAGCTACGTCGCATCGAGAACCAGGTTGTTGGTAGTTTGTTAACCGGGGATTGAGAGCGAACTCGTTGAAGATACTTCAAATAAGCCAACGCGCTTGAGACTCTTTAACGACTTCAGAGCTCTGCCAAGATTTAGATTGTTTACAGGTAAAGCACGGGCTTTCCAAATTCAGGGACGATTTCGAGTACACGGTCAAACAACGAACCTAATTTAAATTCCTTCTGCACCCGAAACTCTAATTGTTCGTTACGTTGAGGAAAGTTAGCGAATTCATACATGAGTCGTGACAAGCCACCTTCTTCACCTGGTGACCCCGTTACAGGAGGCAGGAAGGAACAGAGGTGTTCGCAATTTTCCTCCTCGTCACGCCCATTTTAAAAAAATCTTGGAGATCATGCTGGAGGAGGAGGCCCAGGGCGATTCCACCACTTCCCCGTTCCTTTGGCTGCTCAATGCGGGCTAAATCGGTGACGATTACCTAGGGGAACCATTTGGGAAGAATGATTCTGGCCGCGGCACCAAGATAACCACAGGTCCCCCTCCTCAGTAACAAATATTTTGGTTCGATGTGCTACGGCGAGGACGCTGCTGTAAGGTTTTATTCTCCTCCAAAATGCTTGCTGGTCAAAATTGATCAGTACGGGACGGTACCAAAGTCAACGTAAATTTCGTGCTCTCGATGGAAAGTCACAGCGTCCTTCCTCACTAGTTGGTGCAAGGGGATTGCAGGTAACCAATACCCACCAATTAAGAAAGCAAGCCCAAAATTAAATTAATTAAACGTGACGCAAAAATTTAAAAATGATATTATTTTGAAATCGAATGCGCTAGCCGCGCTTTTCGTCTTAAAGCTGTGCTATTCCTGGGAGAAGAGAAAGCTTAAGTGGGAATGTTCAATCCTCTTTCCCGGCTGGCTGCAGTTTCTTCCTTGGGGCAAAAATAATCAAAGCAATCTGAAATATAGCTGCGAGTATTTGAATGCCCACCACCACTCCATACACGAACTGCAACGACGGCTTATCGTTGGCAGCGCTCGACAGATTTGTTCCCAACACAACGATGCAGTTTAGAGGCAGTCGAAACACACTCATAATCGAAGACTGGAGGTCATCCGGGTAGTAACGGCTTCTTAACGTACCTGCGCAAGAAAAGAACATTCCTACCATCGCTTCGAATACTAAGAAGGAAATGAAAACAGGCCAGAATTCGAAGTAGAAAACAGGCACGAGGAGGGAGGCCGCTGCTACCACGTAGACAGTGGCACACAGGGCCTCTGCGTCCCCCGGGAAGTACGGCAGAATCATTCCGAACGTCAAACCACCAATTGTCATCGCAAGCATGAAGCATGAGAATACTAGTCCGGTAGGAAGAGACGCGCTCGGACTGACTGCAATCATGGAGGGGACCCAGTTGAAGACTGATACGGACATACAAACACGGACATAAAAGCACAAGACAAGAAAAATGAAATGTTATTCTGGAAGCCTTCTCTCGTATACATAGCTCGACCTGCAATGCGTTAAGCTGATTAATATAACTGACCAAAGGTGTACATCGCCCCTTCGAAGAACGCCTGTCCCAGTCCCAGCAGTAGAATAGACGGGGACGACACAATAACGCCTAGGCTCTTCACAATCGAAGATGAAATGCTTCCTAGTACAGCTCCTTCCGCATGACCATAGTTCTCAGACCAAAAAGATATAAGAACCCAGCAAATTATGGTAAGCAAGATGGCCAGTTGAAACGGGCCAATGTCCCCTGCCACGTCTTGACAAAAAGAGATAAAGTATAAGTTCATGATCACGAATCACCACGAGTGTGTAGGATATTTTACCGGCTGATACTTGGGCGAGCAATCCGGCAATTATAGCCATAATTCCATTGCCCCACGAGGAAATAGCGAAAGTGGACGCTAGCAGTTCTTCGGGGTAACCTCGCTTTCGGTGCTCGGATACCATCCAACTCTCGAACGAAGAAAACAAGAGGTTCGTAGAAAGACCGCCCAACACTCTTCCTGTCAGTAGTAATGGCATAGAGGCAAAGTGCTCCAGAATGTTTATGGCCACCTGGTGTTTTTCTAGTATTACTACTGTGAATGTTAAAAATGATAAAATTACCTCCAATAAACAGAACAGATGGCAACCAAATCGGCGACCCCAGCGATCAACATATATTCCAAGGAAAGTGCCGAACAATGCTGATGATAGAAATCCCGTCAAAAAAAGAGTGCCAACATCCACTTTGTAAGACTATCAGATAGAGCTTCAATAAATAATCGTATTACATAAAGAGTACAATCACCGTATATAAAGTATACATGTGAGTTCCTTGTAACCAATCCGCTAACATAGTTATGAGAAAAACCGTCAAGTATTGTATTTGGAATAACCGAAATGATTTGGACGACTGAATAATTGTCGAAGCGGTAACTTTAGAAGAAAATAAGATATATTCCAGATAAGAGATAGCAACAAGGATTAAACTGAGGGCTCCCAATGTTTCAATCGCCCATAATGGCCACCCCGTGATTGAATGAAGGTAATTTATCATTTTTGAGTTCACGGTTCTCACGCAATCCGAACAGTGGCACTTCAACATATTGCTCGCTTGGCAAAATGTCCGGACAGAGAAGTTGCTACCTGAACGATTTTGATTTTTGTCGGACAAGAAAAATTACCGTGACCTTAGAAAGCTTTCTAGTCGTTAGAAGTTGAGCTCAGAATATGTCGAAACTGAGGTCATTATAATCGCCCGCAATATTAGATATCTTTGATAACTTATTATCTTAACTATAAACTAGGGCGGGCATTTCATCCCAAATCAGAAATTTCTTTTATGCAAGAACAATTCGAACGCAATTATTTCTTGCTGTGATTATCTATATTCTACTGACAATTGGTTGTACCTTAATCGCAAATCTTGTTGCTTCCAAGACGGCATCGAAACATGCTTGTATGTACGCTTCGAACAGCATATATAAAAATAACGTTGAAAATGTACAAACTTTATCGAAAATTTTATCCGAAGCTGTTTCAGATAGTTTGCAAGTATTTGGTGACTTTGCACTGTCAAGTGTCTTATTTGCGTCCTCTATTCTCAATCCTAACCTTCATAAATCCCCGAGAAATTCCCTACCAACTTCGATACTTGTTTCAGAGCCGATATACCGGGAATATAATTTTGTGAAAGGCTGCCAATATCCAAAATGCCCTCAAGATTACGGTCCTTTGGCTGGAAGATCTCGAGCAAGTAAGCTATCAAATACAAATGGATCAATGGAGCACTCATCCTTGCACCTGTTTTCAAGCTCTACCAAAGCTGCTCGTAATGACAGTGCATGGAACAGAATCGTATCGAACGACACAAATGTTCAACGAGTCATTAACTCACTTGGTATTTTTGATGACGAATTTAATATTATGTATCAAAAAGCAGTGAATACATCTGTTTTAATGTACGTCTCTGTAAGTCTTAAGTACTCCAATAATTACGTAAATTTTCATCGGTCATATCCTGGAGTACAAAAAAGCAACGTGAGCTACGATCTATGGAAACGGAACTGGTTCAAGGAGGCGCCAATAGATGCGGTGCACGTGTATGGTCCGTACAATTCTTATTTCTCCAATGATAAAATTTTCACAATCTCGAGTAAACGAGAAATTGCATTGGGAAAGAACGGGATGGTGGTCGTCGTTTGTGCTGTTGATAATTTACTGTCCGCCTTTAAGGAAATCATTCATGGACAGGACTACCCCAGCGATGGGTTCGGAGCTGTGATCAAAGCAGATGGCTCAAATGAAGTGCTGGTTTTTTTTTTTAAAACTTAAAACTTAGCTTAACAAAACATGACGGCATATAATGATAAGCACCCATATGAGCCAGATTGGCAAATCCCAAATGAAGTGCTGGTGTGGAAAGAGGGTATAGATATTTACAATGAAGCCACTTCTTCGTTCAAAACTGTGCAGGATTTGGATCCCAATCTCGCCCGATACAACCTCACTCAAAATCAAGTTATTCGATACCACGACAGTGACGGGGAGGAATGGTTGGTGTCCTGCACTCCTTTCTTCAATTCTACGTCCTACAGTGTAAAAGAGACCAAATACTCGTTTGTTATCCTTGTTTGGGTCAAGTACTCCGTCGCTTCAAAGCCTCTCACAGACCTCAAAAATAATACGAATCAGTCCTTTAACGGAATTGTACTTGTAAATCTGGTGGTCGCGGTGGCCGTTGGTATTCTTGTGTTTATCATCGTTTCCTTAAATTCTCGGCGGTTGAATGTTATCGATGATATAGTGGTTATTTGCAACAAATTGATAGAGTTACAATGCTTGGAGGCACCGGACAGAGACTACTCAGCAGCAGTCGAGTTGGCAGCGAGATTGCCTGGCGACCGGAGGGATGAATTGGGTCTTTTAGCGACAGATGTTCACGACGTGGTGCTGATGATTAGCGATGAGAGTCAAACGAAGCAGACCCTTCCAGAGTATCCTGTGAACCCATTTTATTTGGAGAATCATTCTCACGAGTGGCGATGGTCCGACATCTTCGAATATTTTAAAACAACCCTTCAAATCAATGCTCATCCGCTAGCTGTCCAGCCTCCAGCAGAGCCATCGCCGTTACACAGTCCTTTAAGGCAGATGCTGAATGAGAATAAGGTGAGAAGTGCGAGAGGCTCTGTGACTGGTGTCTTGGAACCAGAGGTGGACGTGGAGTCACGAGAACGGCAATCCACCGATGTTGGAACTCCCGCCGCTGTAATTTGGTTGCAGAGCTTCAAAACTCCATTGTATTTCGCGGTTGCCCTTTTAGTCGCAGGAACAGCAACAGCAATGGTCTACACTGTAATCACGATGCGCTCCTCGGGACAGACGTGGATGACGAGTACTAGTAACGGCATCGACTTGCAGATTACTGCGAATTTAGAAGTGATTGTTTCGGCCAAATCGACGGTGATCGAGCTGTTCTTTCAGAAGATGACAGTGCTGACGTTGTTGGGTGGGAATTACACCACTAAGCTGATGGCTGGGAATCTCACTCTTCCCAATTGGAATGAAAACGGAGACTATTTGCAGAGCTATTCTTTGGATCCGCTGAACAACTTCTCCTATCCGCTTCCCTCCACCATGTTCTCCGGCTACTATATGACGGTGGGTCCGACCTACTCCTACCTCACCATACATACATACATACATACATGCATACATACATACATACATACATACATATACAACCAAAACTTATATCTGTTCGAATGTACTGAATATTTGTTGAGAACGGCTGAGCACAATGATTGCTCACTGCAATCTTGTTTACTCTCCCTTGCGTTGTCCGTTGTTCAGGAATCCGCCAATTGTTCTAAAAAGCGTTCCTGTCAACTTTACCAGAACTGGCCAATCACCAAACTCACCTCATTATTAGACCTCAAATACCTATCCTACATCTACAATACTAGTGTCGTATCCAACGTACAGTTCGCGGTACAGAACAGTTCATTTACACGAATAGCGCCATATTTCCATCACCCGTACAGCAATGAGTCGACTTGCATCATCAGCGACCAGACGTTCGAGTTCTGCGCTAAGCAATTCACCGCGTCTCGATGCCGCGATCGAAGCTACCCTACCTATCCCAACTATGACGCACGTTGTCGTAGTTACTACCACGTCGGGTACAATGGTGGTGACACTAGTAAAGTCTACTTCAATAACCCGTACTACACGGCTACGAATCCCTCGTTACAGATTGCCGCGACGGTTCCGTTCAAAACACGACCAGGCAGCTCCATCGATGGAGTGGTCGCCTACAATATCGAAGTGAGCGTTTTAACCGACGCCATCAATTCGATAACGATATTGACACACGGCTATTGCTACGTCATCAGCCGGTCAAATACCTCCATAGCAATCGTACATCCTAATTTAAAACAGAAGCCTAAGTGTAATGCGTCGTTGGCGTGTTTGGAAACCGCCTTCTCGCCGACTGAATATCAGAGTTTTTATACGAATATTTTGCTTCCCCTACAGAGTACGGGATATGCGAAGATGAAGCAGTACAATAAGGGGGGGAGCTTGTGGAGACTAGCGTACAAGGAAGTGAAGTACGGAACTGTACGCTACATCCTTATCGCCACAGTCCCGGAATCCGATATTGAAGCTACCACTACGACTGTGAAAAATAATATAGGTCAAGCTGTAGAGAAGATGGTGATTATCTTGGCGGTCATAACTCCTTTAATATTTCTACTCCTCATTTACGCGTCAAAAAAAGTTGTGGATGGTGTTCTCTCTCCACTGGAAAGGCTTCGAGAACTCTGCCAGTCCTTAAAAAAACAGAGTATGGATTTTAACATTCCATTGCAGGCAAGTTCGAAAGATATGAAAGTGTTACTGAAGAGCTTCAGTGAGTTTGTCGTATCCAATCTCTTCAGTAGTACCTCATCTGAGAGAAGAGATTATTCCATAGAAGACTTAAAATTTCTTTACGAAGCACTATCCATTTTGAAGACAACTGGAAATAGGAGAGGAGAGGGCGCATGCCTAAACAATATCGGCAGCATTCACTTCTCGTATTCAGATTTCGTCCGAGCTGCAGATTGCTTTGGAAGGTCGATTTGCATTGCAGAAGAGCTTCTAGAAAGTGCGCGACACGAGGACGAGAGAAGGAGTCTGTATAAGGACCTTAGTGATCGGTTACATAACTCTGCGCTTGTGTTGATCGAGAAAGGCAAGTGCGCACAGGCTGAGCAGTCCTTTAACCAACAAGCGTTAACCGTCCTGAGAAGTGCCTTAGGTCGAGACATGAGCCACGGTTATATCCGAGGTTGCCTATCTAAGCAGTTATCATTAGGACAGTTGTATTTGCGAGAGGGCGAAGCTGACAACGCTTATACCCTTTTTCACGACGCGTTACTTATATTGAACGATAATAACGAATTGACGAGTAAGTTGAATGAAAGTGAGGTTATAATTGGGCGGCAGATGGCCTTACGTAATTTGGGATACTACTACGAGTATACCGGAGATATTCAAGTGGCCGAAGCGCATTACCTGCGTGCGCTCTGTGAGTTCCGTTTGATGCATGTCGGCACCATCAAAAAAACAATATTTGCTCTGATGAAGATATGGGCTCGTAACCTGATGACAGTCGACAGAGTCCGTGACTTAGTCCATCTCGCTTCCCGCTTAGATTTTGATATTGGTGACGTGAGAGCGATCGGGAGCGTTCTGCCAAAACGAGTTGTGTTTGCTATGGACTATAGCTTCTCCATGTACGGTCCGAAATTAGAAACCGCTGTTCGAAGCTTATCAAACTTGTACGAGCGCTGCATTCAAGATGCAGACAGCTGCTCACTGATCGCATTCAACGCTACTTTTCGTGAGGTGGTCAGTATGAATACAAAGAGGGAAGATGGAGAAAACATGCGGAGAGCCATTCGTGGATTGACGAACCCTCAACATGGCACTGCCTTGATCGACGCCATGACGAGGGCTTTTCGAAGCTTGACCCCGACCACGGGTAACGATTGGGTGGTGGTTCTGACGGACGGATCAGATAGTACAGGAGCAGATCCTACTGATCTATCAGCATTATTGAGCGAGTCTACCGTAGGTCTGATAATCATTGGGATTGGAGAAGATGTGAAGGAAGATGCGCTGGTCGACCTGTGTCAGGCCGCGGGGGGACAGCGCGGACACTTTCTGCGCGCCTCTGCGGATCCCATGAGTATTCAATCAGCCTTCAATCGCGTGGGCGAAATCTTGCAGTCCGACGTGATTTTCCAAACAATGTACTGAAAATCTGACTAATATGGATAAAGATGTGTTCGTTCAACTCCTGCAAGTTTCGTAGTTTATGCTTGTCTACATTGCCGCTATCAGACACACGTTTTCCTCTCGTCTGTAATGTGCATTCGCTGTGCGATCGGTTGATCCTCCCATACCAACTCATTTGTTACAGTTTATGTTATTAATTTGAAGACTAGCTGCCCACTGATCGACCCACGTCATCTTGTGCCCACTACTCAAGCTGCAGTTCAGTCACCTTTTGAATTGTACTGTCACCCACGGGCTGCGGGAGAAAGCGCTATGACAGGTGCCTCCGGCATCCGAATTCTCATTATTCATTTTTTCTCCAGTGTATACAAGGAACCATATAAACATATTCGGCCCACATTTCTTGAGGATATTTAAAGCAACGGTACAATTCGTTGTGGATATCGTTAGGTGCTCGCTTTCCCTTTGTCTTGAATGTGACGTATATCAATTATCTTTGGTAAGCTCGACTTTCAAGCGACCATTATTTGTTTATAGCATTTGTTTTTTTTCTGTAATAATTTGTTCGCTCCTGCTCTCACTTGAGGTCTACCTGTCAATTAACACATTTGAAGTTCAGGCTGAAGATATTGCGTGTGAAATGTTTGTTCATTCTAACGAAAGATTGGTTGTGGTGGTGAGGTATCTCACGCGTTTTCGAGAAGATTCTACTTCAAATCTAATAATTTTGTATTTGCCCTTTTCAGTTTCTAGCGCACAATAAAGAAGAATTGAGATTGTTTGTTGTAATAACAATATCAGTACTCTCCAGAAAATCTTATAGTTAATTACGGTGAGGCGAATAGGCAAAGGATTACCCAACAGTGAAACAAGAGTCGCACCCCCCACCGAAAAACCACTCCCCATGAACCAACTGGCAAGTCCCGTGACCGAGTGGGGAGCTCCGGGTG
>VKHC01000555.1:0-11139 GCA_015143735.1 Synura sp. LO234KE | reverse complement strand
TTAAATTGATCTAGCAGTAATTTACCGAAAATCTAGTAGTTATTAATACGAAGGGAAAGGAAATTCATGAAAAGCCACACGGAGCAAGACATCAACATGTCTAGACTAAGTAGATAACCATCCCCTATGAGCCAAATGGCAAGTTCCTTTACCGAGTAGGGGCAGGGAGAACAGGCCGCACGCCCGAGGGCGCCGAGGTAAGATCCTCCCCGTTGTATGCCACGACATCCCCAACTAATTGGAAGGGGATGACGAGTGGGGGGCAGACCCTGGGCATACGGTACTGCCAAGGAGAGGGCGTAGAACTGGCTGATGTGCCGCCAATTCCTATAGGCTATTTTAACTAGTGGGTGTGGAAGTCGAGATAGTGATTGAGCGAACCTGCTGTGGCGCTTGAAAATTCGAGGAAAAGGCAGAAAATGGTATGCGGAGAGGTCCACCAGCCCGCTACCGGCCCATTATTCTCACCTACAGGATCGTCCAACTTTGCAAAGTAGGAGGTGAGGCTGCAAGAAGGCTACAGAGAGATGGTACTGGAGATGGGGCGTGCGAATAATGCCCTTGTACCATCCATCCTGGAGCGCGTCTCCTTGCAACACGACCAGGTTGAAGAGATATTGAGAATCTGCGCTTGGTTTCATGTCCTGATGTGCAACGCCTTACTGCCAGGCGTTCTCCACGAGCCTCAGGAGTTCCGCCCAGAGCGGACCAATGAGGTCTGGCCACAGGGCGTTTTTTAGGCTCTCAAACAAACTCTCGATACTTTGCTCTTGTGCAAGTGTGCAATTTCCCAGGTGGCCTTGGAAGTGGGGCCCACGGACGGCCGATATGTTGCTCAGTTCGTGGAAAAGCGTAGCATAGTGGTAGCTCCGTGGCCGAAAAATTCTAGTGGAAGCGCCTGTGCTCGGACCTTCGCGGGGAGAGCAGCAGGGCACACCCGGATCATGGCAATGGTGCGTAGTGCCGCCGCGTAATCGGGATCAGAACTTGATACGTCGAAGAGCCAGCTGCTTATCCAGCCCCCTTCGACGTACAGATATATGTGGGTTTTTGTAAACTGCGTCGTATATATTGCAGTGACAGTTGGACCGGCCCTACCGTCGACATCCGGAGTACACGCAATACCTTCGCGATGAGCCCGGCTGTGACGTATTGTACTGCGGATTGGCCGCTGAAGTTGGTCCACAGAGATATGACGATACTGACAAAGGGCAGTCTGTAGGTAATCGAGATTGCTAATTGTTGCGGTCCAGATTGCTGGAGCTGGCTTGGCTCGGGGCGGGTAGAGGCGCAGAAGTTTGTCCCAAGCGGAGGAAATTCGAAGGCGTAGTAACACAACTAACCCCTATCTACCCAAAAATGGCAAGTCCTGTGCCGCCGAGTAGAGGTGCAGGGGGACGAGGCCACATGCCCGAGGGCAGGGATATTCCTCCCCCAAGGAAGGTGTGTACTAGCAAGAACATCTCGAACGGATTGAGGGAAGGATGAGCAGTTGTGGCGCTGTCCTAGGCGCATCGTACTATGTAGCTGGGAGCCAATGAAAAAGGTCACTAGAAGGGGTACTCTTACTAGTTCTGTGCAGATTACCTCTATGCTTACGGTTCAATAAGCCCGAATGATGAGGCACACCGTTCGTAAGACTTAAGTGAATTCATGTTAACCAATTACTACCACAACATCTAGACATCGGCAAGGAGGGAGAAGAAACGCTCATTAGCGCTTGACACATCAACAGATCTTGCTCTATACGGTCTCTTTTGTTCAGGCAGTCCCGCCGGGAGAGGTTCATAAGTAGGAAAAAGCCCTGGAGTCTTCTTCTATATCGCCGTAGGGCTGAACCACAGGACAAGCTTTCTCTGCTGGAGAAGCAATGCAGGAATCATCTGGGAAGTAGCGATCCTCCAAAGTGTCACAGGAGAACAACATAAAGTGGTGGAAGCCATGTGGGAGATACTCCTTGCAAGGGTGAGGGTCATTGTTGGGGAGCCACTCCAGCCATGCTTCTTTTACAAAATGAAGAAGTGACAGACTGCGACGGCATTGACCCATGGTCCTGGAACAGAAAGTAGTCATTTTGAGATAAGGTAAAATGTTCCAGAGCAAGCCTTGACAGTGCGGTGAGGTTGCCGCAGCGAGATCGTAAAGGCCCTGGTAGAAGCGCCTTTCACCGGCGGAGTGATCGTCATCTGCCCAGGACGAGAAGGTGCAGTCTAGTTTTTGCGTGATTGCCCGTGATCTAGAAGCGCATTCGGACAGATACAAATATTGAGACTACGAAATACCTGGTCACAACTCTATCAGGTGGATATGGTAAAAACAAAGCTGCTCAGCCCGCTTTCATGCTAGAAACAATTTGCTGGAAACATTATTCCAAGCAACAAGGAGAAGTTACAAGAAATAACTTTATCATCTGGAGTCATTACCAAATTTTCTAACATTGGTGATTGGTTGTGATTTAACGTTGTAGCAGTCGATTATCAAAGGTGGCAATTTCCGAGTCTTTTGCGACCAAAATTTCGAAAATGTGTAAATAACGAAGATTCAATACCTCATAGGCGAATTTTGAGTCGAAACATCTCAGAACTGGATTATAGGAAGTATCTTAGAATATGGTTGGGACGAAAAACCGCCGCACGTTTTTAAAACTATCGATGAATCAGTGCACATTGCAGCCGACCGCCCTGTATATCCTGCATGTATCAAGAAGGGGCAAGCTCAATTGCCGAGTGGTAGAGGGTACCGAGTGAGTAGAAGTCGGTGCCGGTCGCTAGTCACCTAATGGGTCCCCATACGAGGGCGCAAACGCTCAATCTTTTTCGCTTTTTTTAATAGTAATCTTGGAATCGATTTCATTCTTGGTACCGAAGTACATTTTTCTGCTCGGACTCTGCACAGATTCGTCGAGATGCAGACGGTTAAACTAGCAGAAATACCGAAATTAGCGAAAATCTTGTAGTTTGCAAAAAAATTGAACATTATAGGTATTCGTTTTTCACCGAGTTTTGTTCCAATAAAACAGACTTGATCTGCGGCGTTGGTGACATATAGCGAGTGCCTATGACTGATATATCGGTAACCACAGCAGAGGGCGATCGTGCTGTTCTTGCGCTGATGTTCCTCGCCATTGTTAAAGAGATATTCAGTGCACCCAGCTGTACAAGTGACCAACGAAACCGTCAAATTAGACGCAGCAGGTACAGTTTTCAGATCCGTAAGACAAGTAAACGTGCAAAGACTTTCTAGTCATGCTGGGTGTTGCACTTGTTGAAATTTCCAATTCAGAGCCGGAACGCTTCGTTCATCCATCGATTGGAGAAGTTAAGATATGGCTATTTTGTCTCTTCAATATGGTGATATCCTGTTGGGCGGCGATCCAATAATTTTGTCTCATAGGGAAGATTGACGACTTCGTGCCACGGCACTGGTCCGAGATGTACAGAGATTCTTAAAATGAGATCATAGTCCTCGAACAAAACAAACGAGCAAGCCTCGCAAAATAGGAAGGCTGGCACCACCTAATGTCTCTACAAGAATAGGAGCAGACATTGGTGAAGTGATAGTAGAAGTCTTTACTAATATAGCAGACAGCGGGAGGGCACATTCGAATAATCAGCTGAAAGGAGCGCGGTTCAATATAGGCCGCTGGATGAATGACCTCAAGGATTAGGCTGCAGAGCAACCTTTGCCAGACTTAATGAAGTTTCCGTGTGTGCAGTCTCTCAGACGCACTGATCGGTGAGACACGTCCGCCATACCGGGAATCTGCTGATACTGACAAAGGGTATCTTCCTCAGCGCAATAATTGCTAAGAGAAGCAGACCGAAAAAAATAGAAATCCACGCTGAGATCAGAAGCAGAAGTTGGCGCATTTATCTCCTAAGTTCCGGAAGACGAGACCAAAAATTGAGAAGGTAGCTTCCCAGCGGAAATATTTTCTTATCCAGCCATCTCGCATTACTATTTTGAATTACGTCAAATTGAATTGGAATCCTTGGGCAGGATTACTGGAGAACTAGGGTTCAGGAGTGTTTGAAGAGAAGAGAAAAAAATTAAATATCGGACAATTTGGCTTACGCGGTTTTTCACAATATTTCGATTAGAACAAGAATTCCCGGATGCTCCAAATCTTAATTGTTTTAGCAAAATTATCTTGGCAAAAATATGTAATTGTGATGCTGAAAAGTTAAAAATTTTTTCTTGGTCTGGGATGAGTTGGCTAAAGGCCTGGATTCTTAGCTTACACGGAGGAACACCTTTGAATCACGACGCTCACTCTGTCGGTCACGATCTGAATAGGTTGATGATTCTGGAAGTGGTGTTACCTGCGCTGTTGAAGGCTGAGATTACTGTGATCTAGATAAATTTAGGCAAATATCGAGGCAAAAGTCGACGGAAAAGCACTTTGATATGATAAATTTCACCGTCGCACAAAACAAGTTTTCAAAAACCTACTTTTTCACAGACTCTACCTTAATAGGTAGAAATATGATCCCATGCTAGTTTGCTTTCGTAATGCGACTCCTGAGCTCTACTCCCACAGCCATTCTGACTTAGTTTTCAACGCTATTCTCTAAGTTTGTAAAAGCTAATATATTCTGACAGCGCTAATATATTTTGTAAACGTTATCCGAGGATTCTACTGCGTCAGTGAAGTAACCAAATTCTTCGCTGTTGCTCTTACTAGAAAACTTTACTGGTATTTTGCGATTTTCAGGTTCTGGTAGTTTTAGGGTTACTGAGGTACTTTGATTATTGTTATTTCGGGGTTGTGGATGCATTCCTAAATCGTGCTTCAGTTGATTGTGGGTTATTGATTCCACGAATTTTGCTTTCCTTTTTCTCTGGGAATATTAACTCAACTTATTTGATCATTGAAACCTATTATATAAGAAATGACTACGTATGGAATCTGGTAATTTTTCATGTTTTGATAATCCGCTCTTCGTCTTGAACGTGAAGTTTTGTCCGGAGTTGTATTTCTCGCATGGGCGACATACATATCTCATTCCTGCCACAACAGAGCATAAACAAAGTAATAATATAGTCATCAGGAAAAATCATCAAAAGTATAAAGGCATAATACTAGCAGATCCCTTTAATATTAGTCACAAATATGAAAAAATATCTCCGAGTTTAAACAACACCCAAAGCATGATACTATGGGAAATCACGCATTAACAGAGGCGGAATAATAAACAAATGAAGTAAGTCCACCTGTATTTCTTTAATTATCAACCAAAATCTAAAGTATTCAATCGCAAATAAAGCACCACAAATTTAGTCAAAATATTTTTCGGTCAAGGACAATCACGGGGTATAACAAAATCTTACAGGGATAATTACGGAGTATAATCAAAACATGGATAATTAACATCCGTAGTTATCCCTATTTTATTAACCATACCGAATTATCCATGGATAATCACGGTACCGTGGATAACCCAGCATGGATATTCACGGTTTTCTGTACGCTGATGTAATCGGTCACGGGTATTTTCAAATGGTTCCCAAAAAGCTTTTAGTTAATTTCAATCAGGTAGTAAGTTTAAAAAAATGAATAGTGAGACAAGAGCCGCAACCCAACCGGAAAAACTACTGTACCAACTGGCAAACCCCGTAGGTTCACGTAACCGAGTGGAGAGCTCCGATTAATTGTACTCGGAGCTTCCAGTTAGTCTCCCCCAGGAAAAAGGGTGGAAGAGGGGTGACCTCAGCCTACAGGACGCCCGAGCAAAACTAAGTAATAGGCACGTTGTAGTGCAGGAGACACAGTCGAAAGACTATAACAAAACAAGCGGGGTTCAAGGTCACGTGGGAGAGTGGGGAATCACCCTTCACGGGACGGCTCTCTCCTCACTAATCTCCCCGCTCGGTTGCCCTCCCTACACACGTTTTGCCGACAACTAATTCAAGAAATTTGAAAGCAGCGCAATAGACGGATCTTTCAGCAGTATCTTCTCCAACGGGTAATCAACAAGGACATTTCCATCGCAATCTTGCGCGTTTTAGCGGGTCATCGCAATTATTTTGATTATTGGATCCAGTAGCCTCGACTTGAGTCATTGAGATCAAAATAAAACTCTTGGAGTTGGCGACATCTCACGTTCCCAAGGGCTTCTCGCTACTGCTTTGCCTCCATCAAATTCGCTTAGTAGACAGGCTACAATCACCTTATCGCTGTCACACAATTTCGGTTCGAGGCTTGCTATTATCTTATTGTCCCAAACGCAACTGTCCCTGTCGAGAGTAAATCAAACTTAGTCATTTTTCATATAATGCCAAGGACAGCAAATCTGACAAAATGAGCTATTTCATTCCACAGAAGATTCTAGTCCCGCCATCATCTCTTTCGGCATCAACTGGAGAAGTTGGGTATATGCAATCATCAAGAGCACGATATGGCGCTGCTCAAGAGCTACTCAAGTCTGAGGTTGGGTGAGCTCAACTCATGCAGCTGGCGGGAGCAGAACTTGTTCATTGTCGACACGCTCATCTGTTCTCTAATCACCTACAGCGGAAGCAGTGGCGAAGTTTTAAGAAGAATATTTTAGTTGAGTGCGTTCTAATATTGCTCAAGATATCTGGGTCGGTCCACCTCCGGCTTTCCCAACAATACGAGCCCCAGCACGGCAACCCCAAGATGATCTTGTATACACTCACGGATGCTGGCTTAGAAGCGTTTCTTGTCCGATTTCTGTCACGTTTATGCAATTGAAGGAAGATTGCTTCAGTCTCGGGGTACGCATCTGACTTTCGACCCTTTTCCCTCAAGTCCGGGCAGACAGGTTAGCCTGCACCTATTCATAATGATCAGAGGAAGATCTTCCAGCCAATTAACCAGTCTGCTTCAATGACTTTAAGAACTTGCAAGAGATCCTTTTTCAGGGACTTTTGGGGCAGCGGGGGGGCATTTTCCCCCCGAACAAAATGCTCGTATTTTTGTCTGTACGTTGGCTATGGCCAAGTGCCGTGGGAAACAGTTATAAGCACGCTGTGGTTATCGTTGCATCATATTGAAGTTATGAAGCCTGATGCGGCATCCCTCTCACTTGCCCTCGACTACATGTCTGGCGCCCGACGCACCAAGTGGATGGACATTCAACTCTGCTTGACCTCTTGTTGGAGCGCTGAAACTTATTCAGCGCAATCGCCATCCCCGGACTCGGCGGAGTCACTTGCTAGTGATGATGGGTGCTTATAGAATCTCCTGATTTCTGTACTGTCTACATGTTTTTCTCTCCACTTAGTAGCCGAGTGAGGGTACTGTTGTAGGAATCGGGAGGGGCCGTACGTCTGGCAGTGCTCGCTCCTACTCTTATTCTATCCGCGCTTCAGTTTACAACTGTTTAGTTTGGGCTTATTAGTGGATCGGCATGCGTTCCCTTTCACCTCATTAAGGACGTCGTCGCGTACTAACTATCCTCGGGGGAGGAATTTCCTCCATTTTTGGGCGGCTTGGAATCCTCCCCCTGCCCCTACATGGTCACGGGACTAGCTAAATCGTAGTTCGTAGGGGAAAGTAGTTTGCGTAGTCCAACAATTATGGTGAAATTTTTACCCTGCTGTCTGACGTTTCATTTATGCTTATTCCCATTGTAACAAATATCTTTGTAATAAATAACTACTTAATTTCGGAAAAGGTGCTGCTGAGGTGCCCCCTGTGTGAGCTTTGATCCAGCCAGGAGATGGATCGATCTTGGCGAGAACGCGCTACCTTTGAGACAGTCCCCACCTGTATTGGCATATATGGTAAATAAGGAGCAGCGGTTTCTTTCTCGTGCAAGGTCGTAGTACTATAAGTTTATATTGCTTTTGCAATTAAAAAGTAATTTAATTTTCCTGGCGATGTCAGGCGCGACATGAAGGGCATTTAGAAGGGACGTCCACTTGGCTGGCTTCTTGTTCTTTAGGTGCTTGGGGTGCACACAGTGATCGTATATTTTGTATTCCTCTACGTTGTGTAAAATTGTACCAGTTTTAATGAGGATTTCATAGCTATCACCTGAAATTGGTAAAGTATCATATTCACTATCGTATATATTTGTTGTTCATGGTTATAACGAAAAAAATCAGCATGGTTGTTATGATTCGTTTCATTCTCATTTTTATTCATATTTTTGGTTTGATAGCTTGAATGAAAACCCCAAATGGGAGTGAACGGATAAATAAATTAATCGTGAATTATAGTACACTAACTTTGTTCAAGATCATTCTTTACACCTGAATTACGTTCATTTTTGTCAACAAAATTTATTCCGCGATATTTCAGCCTTGATATCTCCTTAAATAGCCGCCAATTTCATATAAATCACTATATTCATGTACATTTCAGCAACATTTGCTTTCCGTTTTGGATGCAGCAGTGTCAACATCCTCACCCAAGAGTAATACTCCGCACCAAATTCTTTTTCAATATCTCTACTATACGTGGTCAGTTTCCAATGAAATATTTTTAAACAACAACATATATTATTTAAACAATTTTGACCGCATTTTCTCGAAGTTTCGACCCCAACGTGTTTTTTGGTGGGCTGTTCGCGGACTTGAATTGCGTAATAAGCTTTTGTTAGATTTCAAACGATTCCTGCTAATGCTCAAAAGCTCACTAAATTCCTTAGCTACCCTCTATCTAACACGGTACTATGCACTTCATATAAATAAATATTTCTGGAAAGATTGCCTGTCGAAGTTGAAGTTGAAGATTTGTGCTTCGACTTTTTGTTGAGCTTAAAAATCTAGCATCTCGTTCTGAGAATCTAGATGGTTGATTTTGTTCAGTGTTTTATTTTTCGATTTGTGTTTCATTTCCATTTGAATTTGACGATTTCGCCTGTGCGATATCTTCGTGACAATAACTTTATAATTTTGTGATAAAAGAATCATTTATGGTGGTGAAGTTAGTTAATAGTTCTATTTGCCAAGGAGATTCCACACAGCTTCAACTAATTCATTTAATTTTGATTTCTTTTGAGCAATCACGAACGGGGACAAGATTGGTAACTGAGTTGAAAAAATGAAAATAATCTAAGTCTATAGCAAAAATCTGCATTGGCGCCCGGATGAAAGGTAAATTTTACATTTTCAATTTATTGCTGTTGCAGCACCATGCTACATCTGGGGATGATTTGAAATCTTAAAGATGGTGATGTTTTCAGCGCTTGCATTTCTGAAGATGCTTTTATGAAAGCGCCGGATGAATCTAAAATCTACAGATGGATTACTACAGCTGGCAGAAGTTTATCTATATTCCCAAAAATCTTATACTTTATTAGAGTGCGTGGTGGTAATGACGATCAAAATGAGAGCAGAGTACGCACGTCTCAAATATATAACCACTCATACTTTCTATGAACGATTGGCAAGCCTCGTGACCGAGTAGAGTGCTCCAACTGCTTCGTACACTGGGCGTGCATAGGTTACTTGGGACACATGACAAACCACCTTGTACTGCCGTAGGTGGTGCAGTGCAGATCAGGCATAGTAGAAGTGCCAGACGCAGAGGAACAAATAGAGTTAAACAAGGGTCGCCGCATATAACCTGGGACTTGTGAGCTACAAGAGCCGCTACCACTCTAACTAAGCTAAGTTTTCCCAGCCTAGCAGCATGGGCTACAACTGCGGGGAATCAAGAAAACAGTTCGGAAGTGCTTCTAACCAGTACTGGGGGCGCTCGATGGGTTCGATGCCGCCTCGGGAGTGCGTCCTCTTGAACAGTGGTCAGTAGTGGGGCGATGCTGATGCTCTCGTTCAGGAGAAGAGCTCCTATTCGGGAAGTGTCAGGGGTTGGATCCGTCAGCCGAGATGGACGTAGGTTGGTGACAGTCCTTGAGAATTCTGCTGCTTCGACAATGTTGTCTCAGAGCGAGTTGATATGGTATCCCGAGAAAGTGGACAGATGCTCTCAAGATAATTAAATAGGGTGAGGGAGGATACTCTGAGCCAACCTCGGAAGGAGCGGGTGCCGTCCTCCGCAACACGAATCCGGTGGTGTCATTCTCAGAATCTTAAGCAGAGCCGCTCATTTAGTTGCCTGAAGCAGAGCTGCTGGACAGAATCGAAGTTTTAGCTCTGAATAGCACTTCGTATAGGATGTGTCGCCCGATGAAGCTGATATTTCAACGAGTAGGCTAAAGAGCCATCCTCTCTTCACATATAATACGCTTCAAGACGCGATTCTCGGCTGTTCAATCGATGAGTCATCCCGATGAGAGCAAGATCAGAAATGTGCAATTTCAATCGAATCTTCTTAATTCACAGAGGGAGGCGGTCACCTCGGCAGATATTTTCCACCACTGACCGCAGTAACAGATTTTGCTGCCTACGATTATTCATCCTCTTTTCCAGACTAGAATCAGTAGCAAACTCCCACTACTCCCATTCGTCATCTTCAAATTCGAAATATATTGGACTCGACGATGAAAGTATGGTTTGCCCCAAATAATTGTGCTGGATGAGGATTGGGATCTGCAGCAGTGCGGTTACCGCAATGAAAGCCGGGAGGATTAGCAGTTGGCAAGGAAAAATATTGTAAAAGTATGGCCAAAGCAATTTTGCGACGAGTTTATATCTGAATCGATATCACTTGTTCTCCTCCAAACCTAGATTATTGCGCAAAACTGGCTTGGTGACCGAAATTCTAATCTGGGAGTGCTTTAGGTCCAGGAAACTTCAAACTTTTATCGTCATTGTAAGGATTAATTTAGCTGGAAGCCAAAATTACCTTAGCTGGAGGCAAAAATTCTAACTTTAAACTACTCAGAAGCCGGGTAATGCACGTTTTGGCATTGTCGCACAAAACAAAACACATTTTTAAAACTAGACCGATATGACAATTATTGCTTTCTTGGTGCTTATGGAATTCACCTACTACTTGATTAAGCAATTATGTTGTATTTTTCCGACAGCGTTCATAAGAGAATATTTGAGACCAGCTCAGCAAAAATCTTACAGACTTTCAAATTTTTGATATTTCGATGAGCATGAGGTGGTTCTTTGCCAGCAGCAGGAGAAAAACAAGTCTAGAGCTCGCAACGGAATATTGGTTACTTAACACGATCACGTCGCCTAGTAATAAACGGTCAGGGTTCGGTGACAAGGCGCGATCGACTCCTTGTTTTTTTCTCCAATCTGCCATAGCAA
>VKHC01000553.1:0-11152 GCA_015143735.1 Synura sp. LO234KE | reverse complement strand
GTGATTGCCTGCGGGTTCCTGGTCGTGCCCGTCATGACCCGTATCATCTTCACGGGGGACAAAGAGGCCGCGGCGGAAGTCATCGATGAGATGTTTGATGCCAAGACAGCCAGCGAAAAGAAAGAGGCGAGATTAGAATCTGACACTGTATTTATGACAGACTTGTGTAATTTTTTCTTGTTGTTGTTTGGTTTTACGCAGAAAGAACAAGTGAAAGTGGTTCGTTTCGGATCCACCGCCTCTCGTCACCAGGCGCCCTCGCAGATCGAAAATAAAAATGTGTTGCAGACCTCTACGAACAATAAAAGATCCGCTCTCGGATTTGGATCGCATGCAGCCATGCGCGGCGAGTCCTACGCCATGGCTGACAGGTGATCAGTTCCTTCTGAGATGCGCCTCTGTGGGGGTCGAGACGCGCCGACTTCGATTTGCTTAACGTTAGTTTTAGTTTCGGATGCAGGTCCTAGTGACTTAGAGAACCCGCAGTGCAAATGCTTATGATTTGAACCTCACTAATCGATTTGGGTATTGGGTTTTGCGTCAAGTGGTGTGGATAAGGGTCGGGATTGATTGGGATTAGAACTTCATACTGATATTGATGAACGTTGCAAATGATGAGCAAGAATATATTGAGTCCCGAGAAGAGCAGGCTGAACTCCGAGTGCATTCACTCGCAGCTCCCCACTCAGTCTCGGGACTTGCCATTTAGTTCACGGGGAGTAGCTAGTGTTAGGGAGTGATGCGGGGTCCCACACAATCTGGTCTGTTCTGTTTTCGACTCGGGCCTTAAACTGCTTAAACTAACTATACGATTTGCGGGAAGAACGTATTGGGCAGCATCAACATTAAGTGAGAATCTGTATAGGGAGATAATCTGAAAGCTATTCAGCTGAAGCGCCCCTCCGCGAATAGTGTATGAGCAGGAATCGTCACCGCGACGTTGGAGAATATAATCTCGTTCTTAGTGGAGGAGGAGGCGGGTACAGCTAGTAGCCGAAAATCCAGTAGTTCTATATTACGAAGGCAGAGAAGGGAAATGAATGAAAGGGCGGGCAGACTGCAGGCTCAAGTCATCATCATCACTAAACCAAGTAATTGTCGAAAATCCAATCACCATCGTAATACTAGTAAGTATCCCCCCCTGTGTCCGAAGACGAATCCCGTTCTTGAGTAGGAGCGGGGAGAAGGCCGATGACAGAGGGCAGCAAGGGCGATATCTCTCCCGCGGAGGGTTAGTATCGTGCCACGACATTCTCAACTAATCCCGTCAACGCCTACTGTGTCGTCTATCACAGCAAGTAAGCAGGTGGCCGCAGCTACTGTGGTGAGAGTTTTTTGCACGTGGCGTGCCAACAATGATCTTGTTTCATCCATCGTGTGAGCGAGTCTCCTCGCGACACGGCCGGGGAGGATAAAGGACAATAATATGCTCTGGGAACCATAACATTACGTTTGTCTACTTGCTTGCAGGCCTTCTCCACGAGCTCCGAGATTTCCGCCCAGTCAGAGCGGGTTCATGAGTTCCATCCATGGGACGTCATATAGGCTCTTAACAAAGATCGATCATTTGCACCTGGGCAAATAGTGCTGCCGGCGGACAGCCGCGATGTTGCGCAGTGCACAGAGCGTTGTAGAATACTACTGGTAGCTCTGTGGCTGGAAGACCCTACGAAGCGCCTGGACCGCGCTCAAATCTCCTTTAGGAGATCAGCAGGGCACACACGAATGCGAAGGGTAATATGGGTTGGAGGTGAATACGCCAAAGTGGAAAGTGCATATAACCAACCACCTTCGACGAACAAAATGCAACCCGCGAAATCCAGAGTACACGAAAATCCTTTGAGACGAGCTCGGCTTGTTTGCTGTCCAATGAGACTGACCGATCTAGCTTTGAGGCGCTGAACATCGTCCCGTTTTGGCAGGTGGGGCAGAAAAGCACTTTGTGTTTTTGGAACCTCACATGCAGTGTAAAGAACACTTCCCCCTGTGACGCCGAAGTACTGCGGATGAGATGGAGGCAGCCTATGCCGCAGCTGCGTTTCCGAGACCGTAGGGATATGAAAAGAGCTTCGGTAGGACATTTGACTCACTACTTGGTCGAATTACGACGTACACTCGACTCGACGCTAAAACCTCGCTACGACTACTTACTCAGAAGCAAATATCTGAGGTTGCAACTTCTTCTAAGTGCAGGCCACTAGAGTTAGTTGCAAAGGCTAGAAACGCAGTTCTCAATCAGAAATAGTCAATACAAGGCTCAGTGCCAAGATTTTGATTGCAAAAAGTAAACTTAATAATTACGTAAGCCCGTGGGATATCCACAGACGTGCGGTCACCAACGCGATAAACGTTGAAAATCGACACAATTTCATAATGTCAAATAAATACAAGAAATCAAGTAATAAGCAACAATAGCAGGTAAAACAAGTCATTTTAGCTCAAGTAAGATCAACACTAACCCCCCCATCACAGAAATTCCGAAAAACTTCATTTCCGAGCAGCGCAGAAACTTCAAGCAAAACCAAGCAAAAAAGGCAATTTCAGTTCTCAAGAAATATGAGGAGATAGGAAAAATCCTTGCAGATATGATATTTAAAAGCCTTCACAATTAATCTCCTACAATATTTTCTTCCATATCCCTCCACAGAAAAGCTTGGAAATTTTAGCTAAAGAAAATAGCCAAGATATGAATCGCGTCGAATAGTGCTACTAGTCCACTGATCGGAAGATATAATTTCATTTCCTTCCACAGGATTCTAACCCACTTCCGTATTTCCATATCACTCCACCTTGAAGATCTTCATGTGAATAACTCTTAAATCATCTAACATGTTCCAATAGCCGATTTCTGCTTAGAATCGCCTTGCATCTCGCCATATATGCTCCCATAGTTCAATTGCTGACTTCTGGATCCTGATCCCCCAAACGAGATAGAGCAACGGCTGTTGACAGGTCCCTCCGTAAAAGGTAAGCACAAAAGCACTTCAGAAAAGTCACATATTAGCTCCCCAACGCTCACATAAGTCCATCCTCGCATCACGACGCCCAGAAATGATCCTGACGTAGACCGGTATATGCCCCTCGCCGCTAGGTACCTTTTCGACGTCCGGTAACTTCACGTAGCCCTCCAGCGCACAATCTAACCCCTCAGCACGTCACTAGACCTCCCTTGAAGCTCCCCAAACATGCCTGTAGTCTCTCCTTATTGTATTTACCTGCCTCCTAGCTTTCGCATGACACTCACGTCGTGCTGACATCACTCACACGTCATACAAACGTGACATACCATCCTGCGCCACACGTATGACATCTCATGTTCAAACCGTCACACACAGCATGACATACATGGCGCCATACCCCGCTCTCGCACATGCGTAATTATAAATAAATTTATAAATATTCTCCTCCCTCTCGCGATCTTATATATGAAGCTACCTAAAAAGTTAACTTAACTACTAGTATAGGAAAAGTCACTAGAAGTGCCAACAAGAGCAGTTTCAAAAATAGAGTAGAAATGAGTTTGAAGTATAACTATTGATGCAGTATAAGGGTAGAATAGTGTATTACGAAGGTCAATGTCACACGAGCACCGAAGCGCACCAAAGAAACTCCCCGCTCCGAAACCATACAAAAGACACGATGGTTGACATCCCACAGAGTGTGTACCGAACGCATTAGGGAAGCCAAACCACCCGTGCGCCCACAGAACAATACGTACGCAGACACCCCGCTCGTATACCCAGTGCTGCCCAATCCGCGCTGTAGATTACAGCTTGGATCTCCCGGCAGAGGAGATTCCCTGCCAGGTGAATCAGTAATAGATAGACTAAACTAATATAGAAAGTTAATAGAAGCAAAATGTAGAATGACGTAACAATGCAACTATCCCACTAGGAGTGTAAGAAGAAAAGAGTGAAGTTAGATGACGTGTAAGCAACTAACTACTACCCAGCCGTAGATTACAGATAGATCCCACTGGCGGAGATACGCCAACTACTGATCAGTCGAATAGAATACAGAAGTGAAAGTATAGAGCAGTATAGGCAGTGCAGCAGCCCGCTAGCTACAAGGAAATGCAGTATAGGTACCCTATGCAGCGCAGATGCTGCAACAAGCCAGATTTAGTTGTAACTACTGCCACAGGACGAGAATATCACATACGACTTCGAGATAAAGTTTTCCATAAGTACCGCAAAGAAATACCACCATGAAAAGTATGCTTCTAAAGTCAACTGATCTTATCATCTTACAGTTCAAAAAAAGGGAAACAAGAGGAGTACTGTCGTGTTTTTGAGGGGAAAATTAGAAAATGATTTACGCTATTAGTGATTTCCTTTAGTAATACTAAAAAAAAGGTTTTCCTATAGAACAATTTAAAGTTTTAGTTTAGTATCTATCTTGAACCTAACTTTAGAATCTTACGTTTAACGTTGGAGCCGAAAGATTCCCTTTCGTAACTCCTCTAAAATGCTATTGTCCAGATAGTCTGCCATTATTACCGCCCCCTAGTGGTTACCTTTTCAAAGATACGCGACCAACGGTATCCAGTTTATAGTTTCAAATAGTATGTGTGGTGGGTTTTGTATCAACTTCATCTAAGCATTTATCCACTCCGATTCTGACCAGTTTTGCCTCACAGAATTTGCCAAATGGCTACTAGATCATCGTAATTTAAACCATTAAAAGTCCAGTTGGTATTGCCCCCGGCGTACATATTTTTCGAAACGCGAATTGCAATAACGAAATCTCTGGAGGAAGAGGGTGAAGAAGACTCTAGCGATTGAAGTCACAAGATGTTCAGCGGCATTAACCTTGAACGTATACCAAAATTACTAAATTTATGCTAAATTAAATATTTGAAAAATTCATCCCAGAATTTCGGCCAAATTTGCGATTATGTTTGAAGCATTCTCCGCATTTGCGATACAATTAGGAGCTACTCAAGATTCATGGCAATTGTCGTCGGACGCTCATGGCCTGCGCTAGGATGCAGAAATAAACTATCGATCCTGCCTGGTCAGGGTAGTTTTAGGGTTTTAGTCCCTTGTCCCTGCCCAACTTGGTCACGGGATATTTACTAAGTAAGTCTCGCAACACTGATGTTTTAACCCAGTTCTGATTCACTTCCTATTCAGAAGAATATGTAATTCGTCAAACTTGTACATACAAACTGCATTATAAATACATGGCTTAATTCTTTTCAACCTTCTTGGGGTGTAAAACTGTTCATGCATAACCTTATCAACTATATCAACATATAATCAGTAGATTTTGTTGGTGGATAAGTTTCCCAATAATTTTATATATCGACACTCTTTATTGGCCTCTAACTAAGTATTAGGTGGATCGTTATGTATTTTCTTGTTATAACCGGATTGGCGTCGGATATATTTGAATATTCATGTTTGTAAGTGAAAACATCTGCATTGCGGTTACGTTCCTCGTTCTTGTTCGTATCTGTGGTCTGATAACTAGAATACTCATCTCTAGTTCGACTAATTTGTTGAATTATAATTGCCTTTCGGCATCGCGCTAAGTATACGGTTAAAACAAAATACATACGTTACTACTGTTAGCAGTATTGTTACGGTATCATATACGCAATTTCTTGATTTGAATTCCTTTCTTTATTTTAGCAAAATTCAGTCTGCAATTTTCTGCACCTTTTTGTCTCCTTAAATAGGCACCAATTTGATATAAACTCGCAGTATCCACATACATGTTTGCAATATTTGCATCCCGTTTTGGAAGCAACTATGTCATCATCCTCACCTTATACCTATTTCAATTTTTATAGAAATGAGAACGATTGACGTAATCGTTCTGAGAATCTAGATGTGATATATGCGTGCCATTGTTTAGAATTTTGTTATTTGTGTTCCATTTTTATTTTGGCAAATTCATTTGTGCTAGTATACATATTTGATTTCACTATGAGGTATATCCATAACAAATAAATTTCATATTCTACGATAAAGTAATCATTCATAGAGGTACCATCAGTTGGTCCTATCTATCTTTGTAATTCGGCATTCTATTCTGAATTTTTTACCCTTCGCTTCTCAGAACTTATCTATTCCATATCCTCCCTAGATCAAACGGGTCATTTAGCAGTAAAATACATTTAAAACAAAAAAATTCCATGCAGATGGAGGCTTCATATTTTCCCAGATGAAAGGTAGATTTCGCTGCTTTTGCAGCACCATGCTTCATCTGGAGAAGTGCAATATTAAAAATGGTGATAATTTTGTCCCATATATTTCTAAAGATGCTTGTTTAAGAAAGCAAAAGATAAATCTCCTGGAATAAAACAAGATTTTCATAAAAAATCTAAAGAATGGATTGCCGTTAATCCTCCGATTTTAGACTAACTACTAAATTTTGGCAAATGTCAAAGGTTCGGCTCATCCACTGGGATAATGTCTAATCGGGTCATCCACTCATTCAAGAAGGTAACGTTGTGATCATGCAAATTTCGTCGAATTCTACCACCGTTAAAATTCGCTGCAAAACGCCCTGAACCTTCGTTTTTTGACGGCTTCGATCCTTGGTCACAAGCTATAGCTAGTTCATCTAAAGCTTAACCAGCAATAGCTGGAGATTTAGTTTTCGGCATGCAGTAATAGCTGGTCCACGACTTCATCAGTATAACAATCTACATTGGGAACCGGCACCGCTCTTGTGGCGCGCCGCGTACCGCGGTACTACTATTGTGAAGTGCGCTACAGCGGACCACTTTAGTCAAAAGTAAAGAGTGATATGCCGTAGCGGCTCCTCCAACACAGTTCGGGTATGAGAAGTGCCCGGTAAGGTCTGAAAACCATTAATTGTCTGACTTCTGGCGCACACTCAACGCTATAAAACACCTATCAACAACTAAACTCAGGAGCTGTACCTGGGTTTCTGAGTACTACCAAATGCAGTTGGCAAGTATTAGTTATGAAGGGTGGAAAGACAGCTCTATAGCCTTATCAGCAAACAAATGGCTCAATGCCAAAGATTTATTCAAAGCAAGATAATTACGCAAGCCCGTGGCATATCTACAGACGTGCAGACATTCAAACGTGATAATCATTCAAAATCCAAAGTGTTACAAGGATAGCAAAAATGCAATATCTCAAGAAATAAAGCATACGGTCAGGGAAAATGAATAGAATTAGGTCAAGCAAGAATCAGACTAACCACCCATCGCAGAAAGAAACAGTAGCGGCATCACCAAAAATCAAATTATCAAAGAGTCATATGTTAAAAAGAAACCAATTTTCAGATCATGGCGAATATGAGAAGATAGCGAAATCGATTGAAGGTATGATATTTAGATGCTTTACAATTATAATCTTCCAAATTATCTAATCGCAACACCCTTCACACAAAAACTTGAAAAATTTGGTCAAAAAACTCCCCGTTGGATGGATCTTAACAATGATGGCCTCATTGTCGATAAATCTATGTCGCCTATAACCTCGCCCCCCAATTTGTAAGGTTCCGTCCAAGTTTTTCTGGAAACTGGACCACTAATTGGAAGAAATACATTCATTTCGAGTCACACCTAATTGGCCCGCACCAGATATCGCTTCACCTTGAAGATCTTCAGGTAAGTTGATACCCACCCCTGCCTGAGCACCTCTGCATCGTTGTGCACCTCCTGCTCCTGCGTTTACGTCCCCTGCCGCTCTTCAGTCCTCCTAAAAAGATCTTCCCGCCACCAGTACCTGCTTCTTTGATCATCAACTTTGCGGCCTTACTACAAGTGTACCTAAATAGAAATCTTACTACTAGTGTGTAGAAGGTAGATGCAAGTACCAAGAGTGTAGTCTCGCACGAGCAGAGTAGCACAGTGTAAATCGCCGCTCACCTCAATGCCCACCAATCCACCACGCACCATACTAATAGATAGCAGCTAACCACAGCCGGCGATTACGGCGTAGATCTGCTGGCGGTGGAGAGACACAGCCAGGTGTATCAGTAGTGAATAGAATAGAGCATAATGTAGAATTAGAAGTATCTAACTAACAGCAGTGTGAAGTGAAGTGCAAGCAAGCACAGCTTACTAGTACCAAGCCGTAAATTATGGATAGATCCCGCTGGCCGCGGAGATATGCCAGCTACTGATTTATCAAGAAGATACGTAGGTAAGACATATAATAGTAGTAACCCACTAGCTACAGGAAGTGCAGTAGAGGTACACTATGCAGCGCAGATGCTGCAGCAGGAGAGAGGCTTACTAACGCCACTGCCGAAACCGCTACAGCGGTACCGCAATAGAAATCACTATGATGGATCACCGTGTACCGTGTATCGGTTACAGGAGCATGCATATTGAAGTGTGTTGTAACTCTCTATTTGCGCTGCATCATTGGAACGTTCTAATTCTGTTGAAAAAAGAAGTACTATGATGAATCTAAAGAGTTCTACGGTCCCTAATAGTATAGTAACAGTGCAGACGTCAAAAAAGAGGGGAAATGCTAAACGGTACACACTGTATAAATTGGAAACATTAAGTAGCGCAGAAAATAAAGGCAAGTGGAAAAATTCCGAGTGGATTGATAGGTCCAGCTCCAATAATGTTGCACTGGAGCCGATATAGCGAATGGTGGTGAATCGTTACACCGATGTTGCCGCTACTCCAAATGTAGCTAGGGATATTTTCCAGGCGATCTTTATGATACCACTATCATAGCATGGTTTTTTATTGTCCACTGAGAGATGTCCCAGCATTGAAGTTGAGTCGCATTTTTCAATCCCTCTTTCAATCGCATTTTTGCCTATCAATGTCAATTAATTATATTTAAATATACAATTAAACCTTGTAGCCTACTCTCTCAAGTCCCTCCACGTTGGATTGTACAACGGCACTCTCATGCCCACCACTTCCAGACGCATCACTCGGGTAGTCGTTGTCCAGAAACCCATATAGCCGTTGGCCGGGCTCTCGGACACCAGCCAAGTACTTTTGACACATGTCTCGGACACCGTCCCAGAACCTCCTGTACTCTCCCATCCGGTCTCGAAACCGTTGAAGAAGTTTGGGCTTGTGAGCGAATCCGATAAACTGCTCGGCATGCTGACCCTTCTTGGTGATCACGTCGAGCACGACCTCCGTGTTGGCCCAGAATACTCCTAATTGCTCTAGAATAAGGTCCACCTGGAAAGAGGAAAAATGAGATCCGTGACATTGTAACGAGCAACAATAGCAGAATTCCCAAAGATCCGTTGCACCCATATCTTCTCCGATCACCCTCTACAGTGACCCACCTGCTTCAATTTGTGGAAGGCTTCCATGAGCCTATTTCTGGCTTGGTTGGGTCGATGCGCCACCTGCACCGCCGTTGCATCCACTCCTTCTCCACTATTATCACTCCCGTGACCCCCTCGCCCCCCACCCTTCATACTCTGCCCGCCGCCGTTCTTACTACTCCCAGACCTCGAATCCGAGCCTCCCATAACACCCTCTGATCCCAACCCCAAGCTCTGCGGGGCGGACATCATCGGGGCAGAGAACAGGTCGGCGGAGTGGTCGTAGGTAGTGGGGTCTCCTACGTCCATCAACGGTGACTCGGCCATCGCTGCCCGAACTATCCGCTCCCTGTCGCCCACCCGCTCGGGACTGCCACAGCCCGCCTGCACTGCATCGGTCATCACGCGTACGGATCCTCCTTCCACCGAACTAGTATCGCTATCTAATCGGGTCACCGCCGCTCCCTGTCCCTGTCCATTCCGTGTCCCATCGCCCTCCAGCCCCGCGGACAACAAGTCTTCGAAAGAACTCCCGCGAGAGTCATCCCCGATAGCAGAAGACAACAGCTTACCGCGCTGTAACTGACCGAACAGATTAACGAAAAGCTCAAGTAACTGAGCCTGTGATAGCGGGCGCGCTTCGTCCCCCTCTTGCCCACCCTGAGGAGCCACTAGTTTCTGTATTGACTTAAGAAGCTCTCGACTGGTCTCCAGGGCATCATTCAGTTGCAGAGCGGATGATATGCCGCTCTCCGTGTGCAAGTGCAGGTTGACCGCCGACTGTTCCACCACATGTTGAATCTAAAAAGTAGGTTCACACACAGATATCACGGGACCGGCTAGTATCTATATTACAGTGATGCAGCCAATCCTCGCTCCCTCTCACCACCAGACAAATACACACAGACAAACAGATACGCAGACAGTAATACACACAAACACAGATAGAAAAACACACAGACACACAGACACACGCAGTCAGCCCTCTGCTCGTCCTCCTCATTGCGACCCGGTCACGCACACAGCAGAATCACCCAGAGCACTGGAATAGGCCCGTAACTTCTCGTCTCATCCTCCCTCCCACCTTACCTCCACCATAGAAGCGCGGTTAGCGGCCTGTGTGGCGGCGACCATCTCCCGTAACTCCCCCACCCACTGGCGCACCATGTTGAAGAACTCCGCCGCCAGCGATGGTTCTCCCTCCTCTACGGCCAACTCCAAATCCGGGAATAAATTGAGGACAGAGGTGGCCGTCTGCTCCACCTGTTACAACGTGTGAAGAATTTAGAAGGTCGTACGCGAATGAGTAGAGGGGACCCGTGTCCCTGTCCGGGCTAGACAGACGCCAGACATGGAGCAGTTGGGCCACTCGCTATATTGTTCTGCAGGTCATATGTCTGCCACTACATCCTCCCTTCGCCATCACCTTTCTGAGCATCTTCGTGCTCTCTAGAAGCTGCTCTCTGCACAGCACCGCCCCCCGTCGGACTTGAGCTGCCACCTCCGGGATGTCCAGGAAGTACGTGTGTGCGTCGTCGAAGCAGGAGGCTACACTCCTTTTACAACGGAGGCGGAGAGGGGTCGAGGGGCAGGGTAGTGGAGCACGACGTGGAGGTATGATCGAGTAAGATATGGCGGCGCTCTGGCTGCATAGTGCGTTAGACAACCAGATGGAGTATATAATCGGATCACAAAAATTACACAGGCGACAGTTTCAATGGCCTCCCGGTCATTGTACAGGTGCACGATCCACTTCCACTTCCTTCCGGTCCACACCATCGACTCACCGTTGAAGGTTCAGGAGCGGTGCGAAGGGCAGTTGAGGGTCTGTGGAGGAGGGCACCACTTGACGAGGGCCACGAACCACCACTGCACCGGTGGACCAGTCGTACTCGCCCACTTCTCGTCCTCCCCG
>VKHC01000552.1:0-11160 GCA_015143735.1 Synura sp. LO234KE | reverse complement strand
AAGAATTTCATTTGGAAGATTAATATCAATCACTGAATCAGGTTTAATACCATCGGGCAGGGGATGCGGATCCCTTGTCGAATCGTTGTTCAATTCAATCCTCCTTTCCAATTCCTTACGTTTCTTATCGAATTTCTCTTCCAACTTAATATAATTAGGCTTCCAATTGCTAAATCTTGCTCTTGCAGACATATTTAATTTATTGTTATTATTTTTTCCGCCTCGTGAATTCGGTCCCCTCCCCATTTCTTAATAACAAATCGAAATATATTAACAAACAAAATTATTGAAAACGAGTTCACCAACGGCGCCATAAAAATGATAAATTTGAACAGATATGCCGTTGTGTTTCTTCACGGCTCTGGCAGTAGTGGTAATGATCTGAGAAGCTTTTTGGAGCATGTTCCAATTCCTTCTCTTGAGTATAATACATTTGCAAAGTGCTTAAAGGAAATAGATTGCGATATTTTTACTCCTACGGCAAATCGAATCATGTATGACGGCATTGGTGAGTATGCAAACGTGTGGCATAATCGACGACAGAATTGGGAAAATTTTGGTGTTGATGATTCTTACGAAGATTTAAATGGGATTAGAGCTTCCTCTGAGAGGGTAAGTGAGCGGTCAAACTTTAAACTATTCCTACAACGTTTTTATTGTTGACTAGATTATGAGACTCATTTCAGAAATAAAAGAGCAATACCGATACATTTTTCTAGGAGGATTTTCTATGGGGGGTGGATTCTCACTTCAATTCCTGGTCCAAGAACTCCCACCAAAAGTAATCGGAATCTTCGCAATAGGAAGTTTTTTAATTCAAAATTCGATCGTATTCCGGAATGACACTAAACCTAGGCAGATCCGAGTGTTTATGATGCACGGTAAAATATTATGATTTCGTATCTCCTTTTATCCCAATTTTTCTTCCAGGAAAACGAGATAGTCTGGTGAATTTTCAATGGGGACAAAGGACCGCTACTAACCTGCTTCTCAACCAATATGATGTTCTATTCAAGGAATATGAATATTACGACCATGAAATTGGAGATGAGTGTGTACGTAAGCTCAATACTCTTGATTGCGGTTACGTCGCTCGTCAAATTACTTCTTCTGCCGTTACATCCCTCAGCTTTCTGACCTCATTCAGTGGATAAAGAGTACCAAAGAAATGCGTGAACGAAAGCCTTCACGAATATTGATGAATGAAGTTGCTTCCGATCCATCTGTTAACGATGCAGCGAATCCGACTAGTGCATCGCCTGCTCAGTCTCGCGCCTCCGCTCACCCTGGACTTCTGGAAACCGTGCCTTTCGTTGTCACTGAACTTGATTCGTCTTCCAGTACATCTATTCAAACAAAGTCATTTCGCATCGAGTTCAAAGTACCTCCCGAAACGTAAATTAAGTACAGTAATTGCGTATGTCTCCGCCATCTTACCATCCATAGCTTAGTGTGGCTATGATCACCTCGAGTCCTATTCTAGCTTGTGGAAGTTACTTCGACTTGAAGCCTGTCACGCAGGTATATTCGTTGATGAATAGATATATCTCGATATATAATCTATAAACATAACTACATGTGTAATATATTGGAATTCGTTCTCAATTTGACAATTTTTATACAAATTTGGAAGGGCGTTTTGTTCACTGATGCCATTACCTCGGATCCGCATAAAACTGCTCAGGAGATCGGAAGGCGATTGAGAAACAGGTGATTGAGTAGTCCAAGGTGGGGTGAAAGAGCTATGGATATTGGGCGGATTGAGGAAGTTGAGGAAGTAGCCAACACTTTGCTTGCTCACTACTAACGCAATTCATGACATTCTGTCTTCTTTGTCCTCGTCATTGTATCCAAGGATAACTTCGCGCGGGGAGTCTCTACAAGCGTGTCCGATGTCATGAACTTCATCGATAGAGGGGGGCCCGGTATTCAAATGCAGCGGTGACACCCGACCAATTTAGAATCTGAGTTTATCGTAACGCTTCATCGGCTGTTGCTGCACTGTTTTTACTTACTCAACGTGCTCTGTAACCAAGGAAGGCCATCGCCTTGGAATATATAATTCTTTACAATCACTTGATGGTAATCTACATTGCTCAATACTACGGTACCACGGTGTACCGGCGATATAATTTATTTAAGAACTCGATTTACGTTAACGAGATTCAATTTATTTATCAACACTGCTAAATAACTGTGAACGCATTTATCGCTTTTTTGAAATTATGATATTTTTACATACAGAATATTCATGAGTCCCTCGGATACCTATCAACAACTTAAGAATTAATTGTCTTTCTAATTGGAACCTTGCTAATCCGTACCATTTACATAGTTTTTGTGATCGAGGATGGCAGATATTTCTACATGGTAGCTGGATTTTTATTTTAGCTTTCTTGCTTTCTCTGAGTACTTCGTTGCTATGAATCAAGGTCGGTATCACTACCACACCACTGTATGAATGAGTAGATTATTTGCTTGAGCGCGCGTAAAGGTAATTATTAGAGAAATGAGGACTGTGGTTGGCATAAACTGTGAACGTTATTCTGCTTAGGATTAGCTCGGTACTTAAGATGTAAGTTTTTAGTATTATTATCGAATGATTCTGAACCTTAAGTTAAATTATTTTATCAATAGATATCGTGCGTAGTCAGTCCTTTTCGAAATTGACCGACCTTCAAAGTTCAAGCGGCGCAATAGTTCTACCGATCATATCCTGACGGTTAAATGCGTAAATAAAGATTGTTATTCATGAATGTAAATATATCTTACATGGCTCTGTAACGATACTACATCTGTGTACCAAACTTTGGACACTATAGTGTCCGTTAAAGTGTTCCTAAAGTACCGTTAAAGTACCATATAGTGCGCTAAAGTTTTACCGAAAATCTTGATAGTTAATTAGTGTGGGTAGTAGAAAAGTCAAAAATGACAAGTCAAAATGAGGGGAAAAACTCGCACCCCCACCTAAAGAACCACTGCCCTAGGTACCAAATGGCAAGCCCCGTGGCCGAGTAGGGAGATCCATTTGAATGCACCTGGAGAGCATTTGTTAGAATGCAACGATGTCCCCAACTAGGTGGAAGGGGACACGTGCACCCCCGGTCAACGGTGTTGCAAATGGGGGCAGGATGGATACTAAAGAGAGGAGGCGTAGGCTATCCGGGAGCATATCAAGAGCAGGGAAAGGATCCGCAAGAGGATAAAAAACAGAAACTCTGAGAGAAGAAAGAAACTGCTCGCGCGTGGACACTACCAGGGGAAACGTTACGAGAAACCCTTTGCGAGAAAGAAGACCACCACTTAGAGTGGGACCACAGGGGTAAGCAGAAAATGCTATAGATTGAAAAACTACCTATATCCTCTCCCTCACCAGGCAACGAGGACGTCAGGGGCGAGTCCAAGCATACAAAAGAGTCCCTTTGATGCAGTGTCTCCGCTAAAGCCGAGTGTTTCGTAATAGGTAGAGGCGGAGTCACCACTGGTGCCAAGTCCTCCATTGCGGTTCTTTAATATCCAAGAGCTTGTTCCCAAAGTTCATCCACTCCTCATCCACCGCAGTCAGAAGGTACGACCACAATGAGTAGATGGTCGAGGGCCATGGGTCGGGTTCTCCAATGTCCTCGAAAATACCTTCTATACTATTCAATTGGTCGAAATTAAAGTAGCCCAAGAGTCCGCGGGAGCGCTTCGTAGCATCCACAGCGACGGCGTGGAGACGGGGGAGCCATGCTTCGGTCGTTGGCCAAGTGGATGTAAAGTTGAGCGGTGCATGTACTTGAGTCACGTGGTTTAACAGAGACGCTGGGCATATCCGTATCTCAACACTTAGCCAGTCCTCTTGCAAGGCGAAGATTGTCGCCTCCACTCGAAAGAAGAAGCGGCATCGCCAGCCTCCAGGGACGTAGAAGACTTTGTCAAGAAGGTGTTCCTGGGCTTCATATTGCTGGTATAAACGAAGCGGTGTAACATCTTTAACTTGAAGTAGACCGAAGAGTTTCTACAAAAGTTCAGATGCAACTCCATCCATTACGGTGATCCGATTAAGCTTTTTCAGCGAGATATGGGAATTGTAACAATACTGCTCTTCATCGTTCCCCAGTCCCTCCAGATGAGCTATCCAAGTGTTGGACCGCTGTCTCTGGAGGAGCAGCATATCATCTTAAATTGCCAGCTGCGTGTCCCGCACCAACCTGGCAGCTTTCTCATAATCAGTGGGACGTTCTGCGTTTCGGTCAACACCAAAAAGACAGTGTGGAGTGAAGCAAGAAACTTTCTTATGATGCATTTCCGAAGGCTTCGCAGCTTCAGCAGTGTTCCCAAATGCGAAAAGTTCAGACGAGCTGCTGCGCTGCGAAATTTGCTGGAGAAAATTATTTTCTAGGAAATTTAAATTTTATCCCGAACTGGATTGAGTTGGCTAGCTGGTTCATCGCAAGCCTTCAGGAACACCCTGGAGTCCCTTTCCTCCTCACGGTAACTATTTTCAGTAGATGAAGGAAGCCGGTTTTGCATGTGCGTTTCAATTTTCTTGAAAGCGCCAAAAGTCGGGAGCTGTGTCGCCTGTGCTTTTGAAGGCATATATTATGTGAATCTGGAGGCCTTGTGGCAATTTCTGAGGCAAACCTCTGCAGAAGCCGAGTAGTAAAATACTAAGATATGTTTTGGCACTGTCGCTAAAGTTTTACTTTAAGACTTACTAAAGTCCTATCTCGCGACGGCTAAAGTTTCTTGTACATTAGTGAAACTTTAGCGGTACTTCCGTGTGCTATAGAAAAACTTTAAAAATTAAAGTTTTACTTTAGCGGTGTACTTTAGCAATACTTAAGAGCTCAAAGTATTACTTAAAGTTTTACTATAGTATCCCTATAGTATCAATATCACCAGGCTTTAGTAGACACTTTCACGGATACACCATAAGTGTGTTACCGTATCGGGACGCAGATAACACAAGACCCAAACTTATGATGGGGCACAGACCATACGAGAATCTGCCGCCACTCTACCAGCGCCGC
This sequence comes from Synura sp. LO234KE, assembly GCA_015143735.1. NCBI lineage: Eukaryota > Synurophyceae > Synurales > Mallomonadaceae > Synura > Synura sp. LO234KE. Next base: position 6,145 of record VKHC01000552.1, on the reverse strand, counting down.
TCCTCGCCCACTAAAATCTCCAAGTTCACCCTGAAGGGTGGTAAGTGAGTAAAGTAATCGAACCAAGCTAGCACTTTTTTGGGAAAACTCACTCTCAGTAGAACGCAAAACAAGTATTTGAACATTTGATGAAGCTGACGGGCTGCTGTAAAAACTTGCGGCGTGCTTCAATTTCTTTCGTCCTCAACAAGCTAGTGTATGGATTTACTTGGAGGGTGGTAGTACTTGTTCTAGGAGCTCCTAGTAACTACATTTGTGCCTGTGGTGATTCATTTAGCTCACGCACTCCGCCTGTGTTTTACGCGTCGATCCACGCTAGCATTTAAAATGAAGAAATCAGGACTATTTTACTTTTTGGTACACTGACTCAGAGAATTAAATATTATTTACAAAATATAGCCAGGACACCAAATTAGGATGATCTACTATTGTCCGCATTCGTAATGAAAGAATATAATACACTTTCAGAAAGAAACGCAACCATATTGCGTAACAATATATAACGAGAGCGTAAAAAGAGTGCTAATAATTCATAATAGGCAATACCCCTAAGTCCAAATATCACAATGACGATATTCAGATTTCTTGGTGCGAACTAACGAGTGAAAAATATATCAGTTAGGTGCGCACTGTAATTATATTCTCCCTCAATACATATATGTTAACTCCACACGTCAATGAGGTGGAAATTTTCACATAACAATACTGTCAATAAGAATTGCGCTTCCAAAATATAAAGCATCAACAGTTGCGTCACAAATATTGAGCTCTGCACATGAGAATAATGTAGAGGTGTCATACTAGCTTCAAACACAGAATAGAATTTCCCGTTCTTCGAAGAAGGCTAACAAAAAATAATACAATTACGTTAAAATAGATGACAGTATATCGCATAAGAGTGTTTTAAACGAGAAAAGCGCTAAATTACGCGTAAGCATTTATTTCCAGGGCATATCTTAGCGTCGAAAGACACTCATGAATATTTCTGCTTTGCACATCCAAATTATGGAGAAGGAAAATATTAGCGAATAAGTATTACCAATCAAGATTCTGCACTATCAGAAGTCCATCAGACGATTATTTTAGTACTTAATAAGGTCGCCTGACTTAATTTCTTCTTGGCTTAAACATAAAAACGTATTCTAAGAAAACTTACATGACGACCCAACCTTCTGACAGATTCTAAACTTCTAAATACGATCAAATGAGATAAAAAAAAAGAAGTACGAAGCTGTATTAGAATATCTGATATTATTACCCAAATTCTTGAGTTATTTTCTCGTTCGAATAATACGATATTTTACTACATTACAAAGGAAATATATTGTAAATGAAAACGTTTAGCTATGCCCTGGTGGACCATATTTTTGTAATAATCGCAATTATAAATGCAAATATTTCGAGAGAGATATAAATATTAGCAGATGAAGAAAAACACTTGCAAAATAACTTTTGATAAATCTACTGTAAGTTTTTCCACAAAATTTTTTGAACACTTTAGCGGTTACTAAAGTATTCCTAAAGTGTTTTTTACAAAAACTTCCGCTCGCTATAGTGTAAAAACACAGTTTTCCTATAGTACGGTACTTTAAAGGTATACTTTTTGTGTTTACTTTAGTGTCGCTAAAGTGCGCGCACTATAGTACGGATTTCGGTACACGGATGTATGTTGCTAGCGATTTCTCGCCATTACTCTTGCATGGCCTGTAATGATATTATATAGCTAGCGATTCTCTCCATTGCTCTCCACAGCCTTCATCCAATTATAGAAATGGTTAATCTCCCAAACCGTATATAACCATTGCATGCGCAGTAAATAATCATTTCTGAAGTAACTCAACGTTACTGCTCGCATTATCTCTCAACTTGGCAGCAAGACCAAGGCTAAATTAAGCATAGGAAATTAGAGCATCAGAAAACCTCTTAGAGTGCACCGAGAGTACTTTCGTGCGTGGTATAAAATCATCGAGCTCAAGCTGAAATATTGGGATTTAAACCAATGCTCATGGTGAAGAGTCGTGCTTATACTTTAGATGTTCCAAGCGATTGTTGAATGTTGTTGCGTAATATGTTGACGTCATGAGAATATATTTTTTTCAAAAGATATACTTAGCACGAGAATTTGTGGTGCAAAGGAGGCGATAGATGACGCGAAACGTCATTGTGTAATAGGTATAAGATGAAAGACCTGGAAAATGGAAATCGTACCTTCGGGTGTGAGGTTTTATATAATGAAGTTGCGGGTATTTACTCTATTAACCAGACTAAATACGTGAAGGACATGTGTTATAAGTTTTTACCAAAAGGTAGTGTTGGGGTTTAAACTCCAATGACTGATCTGAACATGAGTAATGACATGTGTCCTAAGTCTGAGTCTGAAAGTTTGAGTAAGAAAGATATACCATACAAGGCTGGTATAGGATGATCGCTGTGGCTGGTGGTAGGGACACGTATGAACATTGCGTACTCTGTTCAAACTTGAACAAGATACAACCTGGTCCTCTGCATCGGGAAGCAGTCCAACGTATAATGAAATACTTTTCGAGGACGGCATGATATGGTATTTGCAGAAAATTGAATAGTTAAAGGTTAATTGTGATGTCGAGTTAGATTTTTACAGATATCATACAGAGACAGACGGACAGGAAGACGTCAAAAAAACCACCCTTTATGAACCAAGGGGCAAGTCCCGTTACCGCACAGAGGAAACCGAGCAAATGCACTCGGTGATAAACTCCAGTAGCCAACTATGTGCCCATAGTATTCACACATGGGCGGGTTACAGGCACTGGCAGAGCAAAAGCGCATTGCTAAATGCTGAGAGAACTCACGCTAGAGGGGAGGCTGCGCGGGTCGCGACGAGAAGAGCCGCGGTCTCCGCGAGTGCGACGCGGAGGGTGGGGTCCGAGGGCCGACAGGGAGGGCGAGATTTGGAGAGGCGCTGGTACCGTGCAGAAGGGAGCAAAGAGGCGGATCGGGACATGCAGGGCGCTCTGAAGCCACGCGCTGCTCTTCGGTCCGCAACTGCGTTTCCACCTTTGTGTGGGACGGGGTGCAGGAGATCGACACATCGTTTGTCTGCTTTACGCTGGCGAGGAGGGCGTCGATACGAGCGATGATTCGTTTGTTTGCCGTTAGTTTAATGGACCGCGTGGGAAACAGTTAGACACAGTACTCGCTAACCACTGGTGAGGGCGACGTTCGTCTGGTATTGATCCAATCGAGGGCATGATACATTCCACTCAGTTCAATCGTATTGCAAGTGGCGGCAGAGGCACCCGCCCAGTTGGGGCTCCTCGCGGGCGTGACGACAGGCCCCCAAAGTCCATTGGTCTCAGTTCGATCCGGGTAGGTGATGTTCACTCACAGCCAGTTTTGCCATTGGGCAGGGTAGACCCGTCTGTAAAGAGGACCGCAACTAGGTCATCTCTGAGGGGATTGCCCGGCCCTGAGGTCGTTGCCATGTAATCCGCCGCTCATTGACGGGATGTGAATGTCTTAAAATCAGTGTGAATGGCGACTGTCTGAGGCCGAGCCTCCTTTCAGGGCGTGTACATGCCAGGGACACGACCGAGCCGGACGGCGTAACTAACCGGGGGGATACTGTGGAGGGGAGACGAGAATGGTAACTGCGTCTCTAAAGGACCCGGAGAGTGGCGGGGTCAGCTTCGGGGGTGGTAGCGAGAGCACAGAGGTAAAACGCTTGCTCTCTGTCGGCCCAGATGGTGTCAATCCTGTTGACAAAGTGCTTAGGGCGAGGAGGCTCTCGATCAGTGCTGGCACTGTATCAGTAGGTTGGAGTACCTGGTCAAGCTGCGAGATCTGAGAGGTGGATCAGTTACCAAGGCAGATCCTATGTCCATCTTCCGCGGGGAGTAGACGACGGTCGAGGTCCGTGGGGAGCGGAAGCAGGCGAAGACGGTTATCAGTCATGCCGGGCTTTTGTTTGCAAGGAGTGTTGGCAGGAACAAAGATGTGATCATATCCGCTGAGGTGGCGTCCGACGCGCAAAGTGCGCACCGGAGAAGGTTTTTGCGTTTGCTTTCTGTCTTGGCCCCCTCGCAGGAATTATGCCCGACAGTCCAATGGCGTTCATGCAGAAGACGTTCGTAGTGCCCTCGGGCCCCTGGAGAGGCACCCGCCATGTTAAGCACTTCGGAAGCGAAACGAAGGGTGACGTTCCTCCACGAGGGGGGAGGAGTCTGATGACCCTATCTGTGTCCCGGTTGGTCTGGGCGGTGACGCATTGATGATCAAGTATCCGGGATTCTAGCGGAGGAATAAGGGGCGGAGCATCCGTATCGATGTCACGCCAGGACCAGCGACGCAGAAATATATCGGGGGGGAGAGCAACGGAGAGGGGGAGAAAAGCAATTGGAAGTTTGAGAATTCGCGAGAGCCCGTTAAAAGTCGAGCAGAGACCGGAGGTGGCGTACGCTGCGGCAAGTGCCATGCCCAGAGCCGCGTCCTAAGCACGTTGGAGGACAGGTCGGTCGTAAAGCACTCGATGGCATGGTGTGAGTTGAAGACTGGCCAGGTCATGCAGACACTCCACCACTTCGTTGGAGAAAGTGAATATTACTGAAGGACTTAACAAGAGATTGATCCGGGAGGAAGATGCCAATATCACAGAGATCGTCCGCTGGGTCACGTTCCCTAGGCCCCGGAGTAGGCCCATCAGGAGCAACACTCGGGCGGTGGGGCGGGTCTCGTTGGATGGAGAGTCACCATGGAAAAGGGTCGGAGTACACGTGACGTGGTCATCCGTGCGGAAGACATCCGAAAGGTACCGGTGCCAAGGACTAAGTGTAGCGGGGAGAAGCCGGAGGAGCAGTGAAGATGTACATAGACGTCCGCCTCGTTTGTTGGAGGTCATTCCAGATAATGGAGCCATCATGGAGGCCGGAAGACGGAGTGCGTTGGGAGCGTAAGTATACACTTTCCGGAAGTTCGTTGAGCAAGCAGAAGAAGTTCCCATGAATGTTTCCCGCAGTCATATTGTCTTCTCTGGCCGCAATATGAGTGGGGGAGCGAACCGCATACTCTTTCCGCTTCCGCGCGTGTAACTGATAGCACAAGTTTTGTTTGAAGTTGGAGATGGCAGCTAGTCGAAGTGCGTTTAGGTCCGTAGGGTTCTGCGTGCGCCATTCAGAGGGGTAGAGCCCAGTACCCCAGACCTCAGGGGGGACCCCAGTTGGAAACTTGAGGGTGAAGACCACCCCCTCCTATTCACCAACCACATGGGCAAGGCCGAGTGTGTATCTGCGCAGATGATGCGGAAGAGTGAGCATGGTAAATAGTTGAGCTTGTAGTGCTGCATAAGTTGGGCTGCAGTGATCTTTGAAACGGTCTCCGGGGCGGCAGCCAGGGTGATCTGGGTGAGGTGCTTAAGTTGGGCAGCCGCGAACGTGGAGGAGTCGGGACTGCCCAAGAGAGGACGCCAGTTATCATTAAGGTGGTCCTTGAAATTCTAACGGATAATAGGGCAAATTGCTTGATGTGAAGTTGTTAAAGGGAACCAAACTCCTTGTTGAATCGAGGCACAGATTTAAGATGATCATGTGGTAGACTTTGAATGCTGACAAGGAGGGGACGATGATCAGAACGGCCAACCCTGAGGCCTAAGGTTCCCACCGCGTGGTGCCAACTGGACATGGAGAGACTGTTATATAGCACGTAGGCTACGTGAGGTTGGGGAGACGGGCGCGTTGTGCACTTGAGAGGCAGGGGTAGGCAAGTCATCATGTTGCGATTTCAAGCCTATTCCCTGAGCCCATTCTCGGAGTGGGGGCTTGTAGCCACCTTCCCCCTCCTTCATCTGGGCCCAGTCCGAGTTGAAATCACCGCCGCAGATGGAGTAGTGGCCCCGCTGAGCCATGATGTGCTTTTGAACCCAGTTCTGTATGGTGTCCTGGGCATAATGGAGCGGACAGTCATCCAAACGTTGGGACTTAAGGTAGTAAGAGAGACGATATGGTACAGGCCGTGTCGGAGTTGAGCGTCCAAGTCCGTGCCCATTGGTGGTGGGGCCGGGTGAGAGGGCGGAGGAAACGGCCAGTAAGCGGCGAGGATTTGGAGACGCCCGGTCTAAAACCTGATGACTGCTTCATCGACAACCCCAAGCTGAGATGGGTCAGAGCGGTGA
>VKHC01000551.1:0-11161 GCA_015143735.1 Synura sp. LO234KE | reverse complement strand
TGCAAACTCAGATATTTGTTTCTGAGTAAGTAGTCGTAGCGAGGTTTTAGCGGCAGGTGTACGTCGGAAGTCGACTAAGTAGCGAGTTAAAAGTCCTACCGAAGCTCGTTTCAAGAAATCGAGAAAATCGAAGAAGTCGAGATAGTGTTCGGAGATGTCGAACCAGATTTACTTAATAACTCTTCAAAGCAATATTTTGGTGAAGACGCGGCCGCTGACGAGCATAAATCAGTGAGTTCAGGCGGGAAAGAAGGTTTGGAAGCGAACGTTCTAGAACCTTCCATGGAAAGGCGTCTTTCGGGTTTACAAGCCTTAATCACACGGATCCAGAAGCAGATGGAGCAGAATGAACAAGAAAATCGGCGGAGAGCTCAGACATTCGCTGAACAGGCGGCAAAGATTGACCGCGAAAACAAGGAGTTAGCGATGGAAATCGCTCAACAAGTCGAGGTGCGAATGAGCGCTATGGAAGTCCAGGCAGGAAATCATACTGAGGCACTGCACGGACATGAAGGAAGAATTTTCTTGAAGAAGAGTCCTCACGCACGCATTTCATCTTAGGAGACGTTGATCGTAGACTGATCGAACTCGAGAGAGATATTCCGCCTCAGAAAGGCGACAGTGGAGTCACTTTGCGTGAAGGTACCCGACCATCAGCAAAGGCGTTTGAGGAGCAGACGAAACGTCTGGCGCACGTGGAAGCTTCACTACAGGTCCACCAGATGGAGATTGAGTCCGACAAGAAATCAGTTCGAGAGCTGAGCAACCGAGTGAGCGAGAACAATTGCAACCACTTAGAGCTCGTGTTCGAGATCGAAGCCAAAGTTGATGGCTTCGCGGAAACCGTGGAGGCTATCGTTTTTGCTAAGGAAGCACATGAGCGGCACCAGGCCAAGGAAGAAGTGCCCGACCCAATACCGGACAGAGGCGGTATACACCAAAGGCGTGTCCGCGAGTCCACCGGCACGAATGCCCCTGATACGGCATTTACCTCGAGTGACCTACGGGGTGAACCCATGGGCTTCCAGCCAGCTTTTGATGTCGGTGTGCAAGTTCATACTGAGGATATCAAAGTACCAAAAGAGAGATATGTAACCGTCTCTACGCCCAAGAGGGAGAAGAAGACTTCAGAGGGTTATGGAGATGATGGTGATGAGAGTCATAGCAGTTCAGACGAAGCAGATCGCGACAAGGACAGAAAGACGAAGAAAGGTCTTACCCGCGACTATCTTGATACGGTCAAGAAGATGCCGTTGCTGGACTCGCCTAGGGAGTTAATGGCAGCCTTTGTTCAGACACCGGGTTTGCATCAGCGAAACCCGTATCCACTCTACCCATATGTGGGGACACCATTGCCGTTCGCAATGGGAGCAATGCCTTTTCCCAGTCCGGTGATTATGCGAGAGAGCAATAAGCTTTGCCTCTCGAACCTAGACGTGCCTCGTCTCCTGCTATTCAGGGAGAAGTTCATTCGCCTGTTGAATGTGAACTACCCAGAAGAGTTATTGGTCACACACTACAAGGACAATAGAGTATACTCGATTGTGTTGACCACTGTTAAGACTGAAGAGAAGTTTGAGACCCTTTGGGATAGGATCAAGATCTTTGGAGGAGTCCTTCAGACCGAGCACCAGCTGTTGACTAACAGGGAAGTCTACAGCGTGCTTACCTTTATTGTGAGACCGAAGTCCAAGCTTGAGATGGACAAGTGGCTAGGGCAGTCCGTTTGGGATGCGACCTCATATGCCAAATTCAAGAACAACAGGTCATACATCCAGACTTACATGGATTACTACCTGCAGGCGTGGACCCATTACAGGGAGCGCTTTGAGATACTCTGTCATGAGGACACCAGAAGGTACTTCCCGGCTAACATAAAGAAGAAAGGCGGAAGTTCGAATGGACTACTGGATTACTTCTTTAATGGGACGCCCGATGTGCAGTTCTCCAAACAGGTCAGCGACAAATATATTCCGACGGAGAAGTGGGAACAGCTGACTGATTTCAATGAAATTCTGGACACTTATTTTAGGCGCTTCAGAAGCTGAGAGATCATAATAAGCTGGTCGAAGATACTGTGTCGATCTTCAAAACAGAGAAGAGAAGCATCTTTTCACCACCGGTAGATATGGAGTTTTCCAAGTCACGGTCATCGGGTTTCAAGAACACAAGAGAGTGCTTTTCCAAAGGGTTTTTCACGGTGTGCGTGTGATCATAAGCGTCCAACAGATGTAACGGGATTTGAACGCAGAGCTTGGCGAGAAGGGGCTGAGGCCTTGCGAGGCTTCGGTGCAGTCGGCGAGATGTGCAAAGCGCTATCTGGGTGACTCGGTGACATTGTTATCGACTTAAGTTACGTAATTGAGTTAGTATCGACCCAGGACGAGGTCTCGCAATAGATACTGCGTCTTTTGTCTACCGAGTTACTATTTGCTTGCTTATTCGCTGGCTGAATATTATTCTGCTTAACTTTGATCACAACCCGATTACTGTGGTGGGAACTGAAAATATTCAAATTTACCCTTTTCTTCCCTCTTTCCAAATTTCTTTTCCATGATCCTGAAATTTTGTTTGCGCAAATTTTCAATTTTGACTTACAACAGCATTCAAGACACGCGTTATTTAAACATTTGTTTCGATAATTTGTTTCATGTCTGCAAAAAATCCACAGTCCAAGACATCGCGTTCGAGAGAGATTTCATTTGGAACGGGTGATATTTTCGTTTAGAACTTAGTGTTCTGAATTTATCAATCGTGACAGCGTTTTGTTCGCTAGTTCTGAAAATATTTAATTCGTGCTCACTATTAATTTGCCTGTGATCTTAAGTACTATTGTTAGGTTAAGTTTTCGATAAGCAGCGAAGTTTTTATGCCTGTTAACCATTTTGGCTTGTTTCTAGTTCAAAAGTACGTGTGAATCTAGGCGCATCTTCTTAATAACAACCACTGGTAGTGCAGTGCAGCGAAAGAAATTCGTCAGCGCGTGCGAAGCGTAACGGAGAGTGCTTTAGTGATGTGGAATTAGGACCAAGCGAGGAGTTGAAAGTCAGCTTGATTCTAAGTTTTTAGCCTAACCGAGCAACTCTTTGAATTTGAAGTCTAGTTTTCAAAAAGTGCCACAAAGCACACTGTCATTGGGAGTCAAAGTCTGCTGGCGCTGGAGGCGAAGCCAGCTCCTTGTTGGCGATTTTTTGGACCCGTGATGAATCGTCTCCAAACAACGACAATATTGCGCCTACATTCTTGGATATTCATGCAGGATTTTCTTCGGTAGGATTTTGTTACATCCATGGAGCTGTACTGTATTAGATATTGTCCTTGGCATATGGCGGGGGGGGGGGGGGTAACAACGACGTATGATGGTAGTATAAAGTCGGGGTATAAATGGTGTAGTTATCCGCGGCCAAGTTTTGTGCGCTGTATCTGCCGCGAAAGAAGTGGAGGGAGCCGATTTCTTCACGCATTTCGAAGCAAAATTACGGCGAGGAGAGAATCCCTAAATAAGCTCCTCCTCCTATTTGCTCCACTTACAGACGAGGAAGAGAATAGTATATGTTACTAACTGCAAATCAAATTTTTCTAATCCAGTCTTCACCAGTTTTGCAGCGGAATTCGCTGAATTGCCTTCAGGTTATTGACTTCTGAGCCCTCGCAAGCGCAGGTGGTATTTTTCCCGGCTAATCGCAATTCCGATTTTTGAAAAATGTATATTGCAAAAGCTATATCTCCAAATCTGCAACCAGGTTTCCGTAAGGAGGATAAGAAGACGTGACAGTGTTTACAGCTGCTGGAGCTCGTCTATTTAGGGCCATCAATCCGGTACTTGATGAAAGGAATTACAATGATTTTCAACGGAATCATCAGTGGGTGCAAAATCATGAATCTTTCCTCTATGTATCTCCTTCGGGCATATGTATTTTCAACACCGCAGAAGAGGCTCCCGACGGAATTTCTACGTATAATCAAAAGGAACATCTGAGCCTCATCCAAAAACGACTCTTTGCTGCGGAAAGCTCACGATTGTGTTATTGCATAATCCTTTGAACTGAAAAATCTAAATTTTCTTGCAACACAGCGAGTTACTAAGATGTCACCAAACCAATATCTTGAACCTCATCTGGAAAAAAGGGAATTACGAACAGCAATACTATACAACAGACCGAGGGCATAATATCGCCCCAATTGTCGTTGCTAGCTCAATTTGTTGTTTCAGGCTTATTTTCAGTTTTTGATATAGTTCTTCCTCTCTGCCTCCCTGGTCGCGTATCAAGTGGTGGAAATGTTTTTTCGCACTTATCCCGCTTGCTGCTACACCCCAGTCACAGACAAATATCACATCGTAAGAATTACAGGCAATCTTAGAAATGTATCTATATCACCTTCACACTGGCATATCCGTAGACTTTGCAAACGGGCAAGGTTCGTTTCTCACCCTTTAGCGCACTCCGTACTTCTCCCCGAAGCGATTGCGTAACTGGTGACCACACCCTGCTGGTCTCATTCTTCCCCAATCGGCAACGCCTGAACCAGGCGTGCATTCTACCTAGTTGAGAAGTAGTCACATTCTAGTGTACTCGGTCACAGGGCTTACCGTTGGGCTTACATCGAGCGGATAGTCGTCGTGAAAAATACAGGTACTATCACAAGCTATCGGTCTGTCGGACCACTCTTAGCTACCATCTAAACTATCTATAAGAATATGGGCGACGACGAGAAGAAATTGGCATACAAAGTAGCTCATCTGTGGCCAAAATTTCGTACTTTTGAATCGATTCTTTCAAAATCCTCTACGGCAATACCGCAAAAATGTTTCTCATATTACAAGAGTCTCGACCTAGAGTGACCGTAAAAAGGGCATTTTCTAGCCATTGTCTCGAGTAAACGAATAATGAAAGTTATAATCAGAATGGCTGACGATCACGAGTGACCGTAAATAGAATTTTCAGTATTTTTGAAACATAAAAACAAATTAAAATCTTTGTTTGGTGATCTAATCGAAAATTAGACGATACGAACATGGTAGCAGCTGATAAAAACAAGAAATCAACTAGAAGCGAAGAAAAGTTGAGATCGTTTACATTTACAGACGATTATGAAATCTTCCCAATAATAGAAAATCAATCCAAACGTTTGCCTGGAAATTATATGATGAGGATGGTGGAATTTAATTCTAGAAGAAAAAATTTTCCACCTGCAAAAGAAAACTAAAAATGAAGAAACATTGAGTATTGGGAATATTGTCTTCGCAAATACGGCAAGCGTTCCCGCGCGGTCCAAGAGAGCAAGTCGCATAAAGGAATGGAAGTTGGCGCCCTTAACAAAAGCAATACGACTCAATAGAAATCAGTCTATAAAGCCACTGCATACAATAATTCTTTAGAAAAGTTTCTATGGATCAGCAAGTTTTCGAAAGAGTACCGTCCTAATCGACGCCATTTCTATTTGCGTAGCGCGTGGACCGTACGCATATAAAATCCGCGAAAAGAATTCAATTTAAGTTTATCTTACTACCATTTAGTTTCGGTCAGCAGTCTACACCGGCTCCATCGAGAAAAAATTGAGTCCACCGATAATGCTGCGGACGAAAGTGACAGACCGAAGCATCTACTAAACTGATTATCTGGTTGACAAAAAGGAAACATCAGCCAACCACACTACGAGGCAGAAGCTCCACTCCTTCTTAATCACTTGGTAACGATAATGTTTAACCTCGATGTTGGTAACAAACATAACCATGAAATAGAAAATGTCTTGCAAATAAAGGCACTACATGTTGAGCGACTTCCTCCATATAAAATTGCGACATTTTAATATAATAGTCCCCTCTTTCATATCTGTGACACTCATCAACGTAGCGGTAGTAAACGGTACCCGAGGAAATAAATTCGTCGAAAATCAAGAATTTATCAAACTAATCTACGTCCAAGAACAATTCTAATACCAGAACAATTCTAATACCAGTTTAGTTGGCGTTTTTTTTTAAATTATGATTAACTCAGGTTAATTTACTTGGTGTGGTCCAGCATGTAATTAATACAATAAAAAGCAGACATTTTTCATCAAAATTTTTGGTAACGCTATCGTGTCTCCTGATTCCCAAGCACACAGAGCACGAGAAGCATAGAGTAGAGTAGAGTGGTAACCTCTCTCATTCGTTTCCGTGATAGATAAATTTCGATGAGGCAGATGAAACAATCATGGAAGATAAACGAATAAGCAAATTCAATCTCTCGTCAGAGTTCTCTGTCGGTTGCACCAGCGGCCACGTGTTCTCTAAATGACGCAATCGATCATCCTTACGTGATTTTCCACAACATTCAAAATCCACCGTAAAATATTCGCCCGCATATCTCTGCGGACGAGAAGACTGTACGCGAACTGTGACGACGGTGCACGGTGTCCATGTATCTATTGGACTCGTCAGCGAATCGATAACGCAGCGCATGTTCATAGAGAGCGGACACAGTCAGCGCTCAGCTAGGAGGGGCGCTCTGTTGTGCTGCCATCCGCAAAGGCCCGCCCAACAGCTACAATGGCATCAATAATTTAATCAGATTGTATGAACTAACGTACTATTCGTAGAGATCTATGTCCGTTACCCTCTTCGAATACACGTCATGTCAGACATCTATATTTATTTATCTCAGAGTGATGGCTTTTGTAAATTATATTGATATCGGATTCGGGTTATCAGGAACAGTACCGTCGATGACATGTATGTAATATTCACAGCGCATTGGAGCACATAGTTTCAACGCGCGTGTAGGACTTCCCAAATTGCACCGAGAGTAGTGTTGATTGCTTACTACTCTCGGTGCAATTTGGGAAGTCCTATACGCGCGTTGAAACAATATGCCTCCAAGCACTGTGAATATTATATACATGTTATCGAGCAGGAGGCAGAGGAAGGGTGGGAGTGGATCACAACGCATCTTTCTGCTATGTGCCACCACGCCATATATTGATACCAGGATCCCAACGATGGAGGCAAGAAAGGAGGGAAGACGATAAGGTTGCGCTACAGTTAGAAGACAAAGTTTTCAAGTAGGTCCCCAATGCCGATAACGATTTCTTTCTTGTATGTCATATTCGCGCACATTCTTTTAGTTACTCGTCTTGTTGAGAGAAGCATTGTCCCATCCGTTGAAATGGATGATGGGCTCTACAGCTTTGATACCTTTCAACGAACTGATTTAATCATCAGAGGAAGAATAACATTTTACAACCAGTTTCAAACACCGAGCATATTCTTTGTTGTAACAAGCAAATACGAAGATTTCGTTGTATTCTTTGGAAAGTTCGGTATCAGTCTGAATTTTATTTCTCCTTCCGGTATTAGGATAAATTATGCAGTACCATCAGACAGGCGCAGATGCTCAAAGTAGAATGAGCGAGGATACACCCCAAACGTTTATCATACGAGGGCGTTTCTATGAGAACATTTAAGTTAGAAAAATATTGTTCAAATATTTCTTGATTATGTATACATGCTCAAGATTGGAGTTGTATAAACAGAATCAAGAGTAACGTACGTGTATATTGCCTGCATCGGTTGACGCCCCAGAAACGTCAAACTTTGATATCTTGTTCGTGATTTTTCAATTTATTTTGTTCATTTGAGCATTTATAGATGCGTCATCGTTGAAGCAAATCTTCATACTTGGAAAAATTTGATGATACTAAACATTTACATTCAAATAGGTCCTTAGAAAAAGCGAAAATTAAAATAAGAAATCATATTATTTAAAATATGATATGTACACTTTCAATATTCGAGGAAACATCTGAAGAAATTATCTAACAGGATGCCTTTCGTCCACCACCTTGTCGTTTGATCGTTTGATATCTAGTATCTAGTCCGTTACCTAAGGTTGAAAAGCAATTGTACTCTCTCTCACAACTCACGTATCATAAATCCACGCTGCTTTTCTCTAAGCATGGAAGCCGAATTAGAGAATATAAAAGGTCAAGTGGGATATGCAGTGCTTGATTTACACAATGGGAATATTTCTCAGGTCTACCTAAAGTTAGACGGTGAATGTTTAACCTTACAGCAACCTTATCTAATAACAGGCACGAGGAGAATTAGCGGGAGTGGAAGGCGAATCTTGTTGCAAAAAATTATTTACTATTTTTAAGGTTAGATGTAATTACATTAAAATTTAATTGTTTATCTTTCTTTTGACAGGAAAGCTTGAAATGTGTTGAATCGTCAGCAGATGGTCCTTTCCGTCGAATATCGGTTAATTACGAATATTTGTACTACGTTTTGACCTGCTCCGAGCAATCCATTTACATTCTTAAAATTCACAGTAATAATTCTTAAAATTAATATTGTTTTAAGTAAAAATTCTTTTTTTTTGGCAAAATGCACGCGTTGAAATGCAGCGTTACTTCGTGTTAAGTGATAAGTTTGGTTGGGGTTGTAGCGGCTTCTGCTTCGGCTGTGTTATCGCCTCTGATTCTGCTTTATACTTCTTAAGCTAACTATTTGATTTTTGCAAGTTAAATATGAACCGACATACTTTTACCTGCTTTGAATCCTGAATGCATGCAGCAATCGTGTGATAAGTTATGATAGAGAGTTATGAAGCAAATAATCACTTAGGAGTAGCAGAAAGCACTTTGGTTTAAAATTTGACCCACAATTAGTCAAGTTTTGCTTACTACGAAGGCGGTGCGCATTTTTCTTGTTTGTACGGCGGGCGGCGGCACAGCTGGCTGATGGGGGCGCAACAAGTACAAGTAAGCAATTTCCACGAAAAATTTAGTTTTGGTAGACGTGCAGTTAAAAGGCATTTCACAGCGTCAATTAATCTGTTGCATGATGCTATGGAAGAATGGCAGGTGGATCATTTGTAAAATAACGTGTGGTCCTCCTCGCCAATAAAAACTTACTGAGTTTGCTTACTGTCGCTTGGAGACGTCCCCTCTCGGTACAACTAGTAGGAGCTAACACAAGAAAGAAAACCTTAAATAGTTTTTTAAATAGCATATCTTAATTCCATGCGATGCGCCACAACCCACTGCTATCCGCATAAAAAAATCACACAGCCAAGTACCGTTCCTGCCGCACCAGCATCACAATAACGGCTCGTCCTCGTTTATTTCTTTCCCGCTAATGCTTGCAACGACAGTTTCATTACGTATTCGCCGGCTCTATCCCAATGCCAATGCAACCCACGACCCCCAACCATACAGAAGCTATTCCCTTATCATCTCCAGGCTTCCATTCCGTTCTTCACTTACAAGCTTGCGCTTTATTGCTTTGTCCCATGCATCGTATTTCGTCACACCAACTGGACATAAGAAAGATCTGCAACTCTATCTCAGCAAGCAGAGGCAATCACATTGAGGGACAGGGGCACTCCCTGGTGACGATAGAAAGTAATATAAGACACAAGACACAAGGAACAGGACACAGTGAGAAGTAAGAAAATGATACGTTTTGTAGCCGCTTCATATAAGCGACATCAGTATATCCTACTTTGTGGACCTTCATTTGAATTTCAAACATAGAGTGACTTCTCGAAATCCAATGGTTGCATCTAAATCTAAATCATATCATTTCTTGATATCATATCAGTCCTCGCTATGATGACAAGGGATGATGAAATACGTACACTCGATAAATGAAACGCGCAAGCATCCCCACCACGTGGTACGTACATGTTCATCCGTGTTGCTGTTATCGTGAGGGAAGAGTCCGAAACGGTCGACTCGTCTCATGCCACAGAATCCAGCTTCTTCCAGCAACTGCACTAAACTCTCGAAGAAAAATCCCGTTTTGTGATAGTCGTTCTCGTCCCTCTGTCCGCCGTACAGTATGGAGACCATTTTCCGTTTCACTTCAGAAGTAGTATTCGGGTTTGTGAATATTGTTGCGATGGATTGGAGATCTGGGACGGCCACGTATAGTGTCTGAGCATTACGACAACCACACAGTATAAGAGTAGGAATGGATTGTATCTCAAAGTGTGGAGGCGCTGGTTAGCTTGGTATTGAATTGTAATTATCATGGTAATCAGAGACATAGACACAGTCCCAGTGATGGCCTTCCACGGGCCAGGACACAGAGCAGATATGGGCTGACAGGGGCGTCTAACTCTAACGATCACACTAGTGGACGAGGAGCAGCACGACTGGGGTGGGGGAGTATGAACGGTGTTATTTATCCATGACAGGGGTAGGACCTTCGATAAGTGGTTTGGATCCTTTGGATGGTCATGAACAACCCATACATACACCCATACAAGGACAAGTCTAACCGCTAACTGTGATACTCGACCATAATCTGGAAACCAGCCCCCGCGATATAAAGCGATATAAAGCGCACGTACCCCATGGTGCTTGAGTACCCGTCGCCACTCCCTCAGGGCCTGGCACACCTCGCACGCGTGACTCTGACTCAAATGCTCCAGGACATGAGACGCGTACAGGAAATCCACAGTATGATTTCGTGAAACAATCGGTTTCAGATCCGTTACCGCTCCCACAAAATGCACGGATACACTTGGCGATGCGTCCATTACCAACCAACCAACGCGAGGACACCTTTGATAGTTCTGACATCCCAAGTGTAACCGTAACTGAGCTGTTTCATGCCCAGCTATTTTTTGAGAGTTAGCTATTGGGATTCCGTTGAAATTAGCCCTGTTTATGGCCTCGGATAGAAGGGCATATAGTTCCGTTGAGAATGATGTATGAGTGTATCCATCAGTGGATTCGGTGGAGAGTTCCGTTGCGATCCTTTGAAAAAATGCGAAAGAATAAAACCAAGTAGAAGTTAAAAATAGAGGGATAGTGGACACGCATTTCTGGTCACTTGTATCGTCGATAGAGGCAGTTTCTCTCTGTTCATCATGCTCACTGGCGCGTTGCTCGGGCTCTGCGGAGTCGTCGTCGTAACGGCCGGAGTCCCGGTCATAGAAGTGCGTTGCCGTCTCATCGTTTCTACGTTTGGAATCAGATATTGAGCGGCCACTATCCCTAACGTTATCCATTTGGTGGCTGAATGGGTAACAAGAAAATTCCAGGATATTAATGGTACTTTTCGACAGTATTTTATTTTGTTCTTTTCCCGTTAATTTACTCTTGACGTATTCGATGTTTTGATGGAGAACACCACTGTCGAACAGTACTACAACTCTTCCAAAAGCAT
>VKHC01000549.1:0-11161 GCA_015143735.1 Synura sp. LO234KE | reverse complement strand
TCTTTTATCTATGTTGAAACTATGAGTTGAAGTTACACTTGCTGACGTTGACATTTACTTCACTTCCTCTCAGTTAACATTAAATCTAAGGTGATTAAGATCTTTGACTATTTTAGCCTAAGCTAGCATCCTTGAGTTACTATTCCAACAGCTTGCCAGCCAGCAGTTGGTACCTGGGGAGTGGTTTTTTCGGTGGGGGGTGCGGCTTAGTCTCACTAATGTTAGTCCTCTAACTTCCCTCGCCGTAATGAACAATACGATTTTCCGGAAAGATAGATAAAAGATATTACTAGTATTTTTAATCGATATAACTAGACGTGACAGGCATATAATAAGAAACGCCTATGTGAGCTAGATAGGCAAAAGAGATATTACTAGTGTAGGCGAGTAATATGGTTCGTCGATGATAGGGGTATACCTTAAGCGTTTTATACATAGCAATAAATAATAAACTCTCAAAGCATCAAATAACGAGCTTGCAACTACACTCAAGTGTTAGACGCTTCAGAAGTACATACTTCCAATCCCTGCTCCCTTGATAGCTAGAAATACCGCTCCAAGTTAGAATGTTTGGCGTACACCTCAGCACCTTTGCTCTCCCTTATCCTGGCTGAGTGAGAGAGTCTGCTCTGGTTCGTGTAAGCTGATATTCTGGCACTCCCTCGTAGACGAACAGAGCAATACCGAGTTTTCATTGAAAACGCAAGAAATACATATTGAAAATACATATAGACATTCATATACCAGGACTGAATAACGTGAAGTTAAGTCCGAGAAGTTAAGTCCAAAAATAACTCTTATAGTTAAATTTCCTAAGGGAAACCGGTGTAGTTCCTCGAGAGGTTTATCGCTGACTAATTGTCCTCAAAAGCTAGAATAGGTTTCTGATTCTCATATTCCAGCTTAGTAGCAGTCATATTAAGTCCTATGATCTCACAAGTACCAAAGAACAAGGCCATGTACTCTGTCTTCATCTGCTTAACTTCACTACTACAGATTGCATCTTCGCCTTCTACGTAAGCAACGGACCATTCACAAATATACTGTGACTGATCACCTCGTTTCCAGGTCACTCGCATGATCCGAATCAAGTTGAGGACAAGCATGAAACATCCCGTCCGAAGCTATTCGCTCCCTTCAGTAAATACTGAGGATTCAACTGATAGTCTGATAGTCTGGTGCCCTCACTGCATATCATCAAAACTCAACATCTCTCGGTCGTCTCCTGTAGACCAGTCCGTATCCCTTCTAAGTATCTCAACATCTCAGGATTCATACTGGCTGTACTTAGCACAACACGTAACGGCAAATGCAATATTAACCCTAGGTTCCGTGACCAACCACAATAGACTACCCACCACCAAGGTTTCTTTGATATTTCAAGATTTTATTGGTCTGTAGTCGGCGATATCTTCTTCTTTAACATCTCTTCCGATATTGGCGTTTGCATTCCGGCTTCCCCAAGCGGTAAGTGCTTCTAATATAGGTCATAACATAGTGCCTCTGGTTCATCGTGTAGTCTCGAGGCGAAATTACCTCACATCCTTCTATAAGACGAATCTTCCCCAAGTGCTTCATCTTGTACTTCCCTAACATAATAGCCTTAACTCTCTCCAATGCATCAACTGTTCGAGCAATCACTAGGTCGTCGATATTCAGTGAGATCGAAATCAAAGTTTCAGATACAGTATGTAGTAGAGACACGGTACATTCGGTAACCTGTGTCTCGTCGACTGCTTCAGTCCGCATAGTGTCTTCATGAGTCTAATACAGTTCCTCTCCGGGGGTATTTCAATCCCTAAAGGCGGCTTAATACATTCGTCCAGCTTAGCGTTCATAAACGCAGATTTTTAAACCCAACTTTTCTGATAAGACAATTGTAAGCCGTAATGCGTCCATCGTTGTCACAGGGGCATATACCTCATCAAAGTTCACACCGAAAACTCTTCGAAAACCATCAGCAACAAAAATCGCATTCCGTTTGATCATGTTCCTTCCGTATCATACTTGATTGCATAGAGCCACTGCGTATGGATCAACTTCTGTCTTGCCGGTAATCTCATCTGTAACTACGCATTGCTCCCATTCAGAGATTTGATCTCAGACTCCTCTGCCTTTCTCCATACTTCCGCAGACGGAAAATTCATCGCCTCATCGTATGCGTTAGTGGCACTCTATGGTCGATCAATTGAGTTTGTATTGTAAAGCAAAACTCTGCTAAAACATCACGGTAAAATTCTTTCGGTCTCCTTAACTTCTCTACTCTCTCGGCGAAGTAGGTTTTATGGTCACTCTTTATACTCAACTCCGTAACACACCTCATTAAGTTGTGGAGCCCTCAATGGTCTCAACTCCACATCTAGCCTCGGATATAGGGTCACTTCTCCAGCAGGTACTGACGGATTTGGCTGAGCTTGCCAATATTTCTTCGTTCGAAAGTATCCTCAGTACTCGTCACAAATCATCAACTTCAAGTTCTCCATACCCAATATTAACCCATTCTCAGGATCAATGTGGATTGAGTTTCTCAATTGAGTCAGCCACTTTGCAGTACCGACTCATTAAGTAACTGACGCTCTTTCCTCAATCTCAAAGACATTTCATCAGCCAATTCATCCTCACTATGAACAATCGTATCTTCTGGGTGCAGCAGTTTCCTCTCTCTTACATCTTCTTCATAACATTATGATCCCTTTTCTCTTTCACAGCTGTCGCAGCTAAAACAGTATCCTCCCTCGTCTTTATCGCTCCTGAATTCGATTCCGTTTTAATCTTACGTAGCTCATCAAAGTCCTCTTCAAAAATACGCTCCCTTGACCTCTCGGAACCATTCCTGAGACCCTACTACTCCTCTTACTTTCTCCTAAAGTGGTGTCAGGTCCTCTCACACACAAGTCGGTCGCTCATCATAGGGTTAACATGTATAATAGACTCATCATTGCTTACCTGAATGGGCCCAACAAATTCAAATACGCAATGCGGATCAAGTTCACCACTGGAAATGTAAATTCCAAAACAGGATACTCTCAGCGGCGTCCGCCCATTCAGCTCGCTCTTTTTTCACATCGATACCACCTTCCACTAATGACTCTTACCCCACTAATGAGTCTTACATCATAATGAATGGAGATTCGTGAAACTGATGACGATGCGCATCGTTCTAGAGAGACGTGCGAAGTTCCACGCGTGTTTCCTTCTCCTCTGGAGTATAAGTATATAGCTCTGAAAACATGCAGAAATGGGAGTACTAGATACGTCCTTGATTCCGTAATTGCCAGAATGATGCGGATGGGCAGACGAAGTGTTAAATGACGTTCTTGATAGGTGTTGATCAAATCTTTCCTTCTCCCTCCGACAGTGATGGCAAGAGTAGCTGATCAGTCCCACTCACGTCAATACCTCGTGAGTCCTCCCAAAGGAGGCTTACTAATCGAGCTCTTGCGCCCTGGTCTAGATAACGCAGCGCTCCTTTAAGTTTAGGCTCCCGATGATACTTTCCTCACTCCTCAAGCGCATTTTCCACGAACTGGACTCGCGCTTACCTTTCCTAGCTCCTTAAGGCCCTGTTCAATATCAATCTGTTTTGACAATAGAGGTTCATACGGCAGCTCCTCTTCGAGTATCATTTCCGAGTCAGTTGTAGTGGGCTCTCTCTTCCAGCTGACTTCATCAAAATTCTCATCGGTATCGTATAAAAAATTTTCGCGTACCTTCTCCTGCTCCCAACATATAGTAGGACTTTTCGCCGCTGATCACAAACACAATTGTAGGTCACCTCTACACAATTAATTTTACTTATCCTCCCGTCTATTCTTCATTACTTAAATCACAGACAGATCTTTCACTTAGATCTCAGATGAGAATTCGAGAGTCGCATTTGATACCCGACTTGACGCTTATCTTGGTAGCCCATGTGCAAACGCAGCGCCGCTCTTTCTAGCAAGTACTTCTTTGACTCGTGCCTAAACGTAAACGCAATAATTCCCACGGCTAATGATGTCCGACTATCGGCTTATACTTACATTCACAGCGCAACTGAAAGCTTCATGCCGATGCACCTCTCCTAGTCCCGACGTCGACAGAAGCGCCAGAGTAGCCGAGATCAACGTTTGCCACACGCGCTCAATAATACCGTTATGCTGAGGAATATTCGTAATACCTTCCTCAATGGCGTAATATAGGTATCGATGGCATTGGACGCACGAAGTGGTCGAAGAAACCTACAGTCTCAGCAACTTCTGGTCTGAACGTCGTGTCCCAGAGGCCTGGCTTTGGAAATGGCTAGTTTTCATCCCGAAGGGATCGTCCAACAAGTTAGCAGATGTTTGGCCTATTGTGCTAATGAAAGTCCTCAGAAAAATATGGACTGGCCTGATTATTCGAAGAATTGTCTCTCTTCATTACTCACGGACCAAGTACTGAACAGTGCTCAACATACATATCTCTCACATCGTGGTACAGATACCGCCAACATACAGCTTCTGAACACCTTGGAGGAGCCATGGCAGCGTCGCTCTACCCACTATGGTTTGCTTTTGACTCGGCCTCTCGACCTCTTATATCCTGAGCTGGCAACGTCTTGGTGTTTCTCGCAAATTCGCTGAATGGCTGGTATTTCTAGATCTTAAGGGTCATGCGATAGTCCGGACGGACTATGCCTTGGAGACCTTGGATCATCAGGATATCTAAAGCATTAGGTATCTAAAGCACAGGGCCATGGAGACATTCACAGCCCCTTCATCTGGATCGCTTTTTTTGACTTCCTTCTGTGTGCCTTCTCGATCAGGATATCGCGTCCTCTGAAGACATGTATTTACCAAGAAAGCAGATGGTCGATGGTATCTCGGGCCAAATATGTGTGCTACTTGTTCTATCGGTTGCTTGCACTCTCCGGGCTCTCCAGCGTATGGCGTATATGGTCTCTGTCTTTGCCCTTCTTTTCAACATGCTAATATTCCACTATTGTGAATTTGCTCTACCTCCGCCTCCAGAGTTCCTCTTTGTGCACTCCCGAGGGTGGTGTCCGACTCAGATCCCTATACGAACTGCAGGAGGTGTCAAGAGCCTAGGTGATGAATATCCTATCAATTCGAAGGATGTGTCATCCTTTGACTCGGCCTATCAACTTCTTTGAATCTTAAACTCTGCCACATCCCGAGTGGAAAATCGTATTCAACCTGCTGCGGCTAGTGAACTGGGCTTAGTTCGTCTCTCTTTTGTCATTCAAGAGAGGGAACTAGCCCTAATGCGCGAGTGCTGGCTCCCTCTGACCTTTGGACCACGCTAGCCATGAAAGCGCTTCTGCGGCGAGGGCACCCATATTCCTACAGTGTCACTCAGCCCACCCCATCACTGACGGCCCTCCATCAGGGGTATTGGGTCTCCAGCCTGATATCCTGCGGGGATTGCGGTCATGCTATACCGTCGGATCAATCCAGCTTGCCCTCTCTTGACGTCGGTCGCCCGACCCTACTTTTTGGCTTTGCCAGTTCCACTTGGACAAAGTGTCAATCCTACGTTTTTCATCACAACTGCTACCATGCTTTCATGCACCTGGCCGAATGGCAGGATGAACTTTGTTAATGGTCATAGAGCGACTTTCCGGATTTGCTTTCCTCCACGCTTACGAAGATACCGCTATAGTCTTCTGACCGTGAATTTCTTTTCTTCCGGGACAGTCGTGTCATATTACCGCATCGGCATTTCTTTCTACATCTAGTTGGATCATCAAAATCTTTGATGCTCTCCCTGATCCGGTGGAGGATGATGTCCGGATCAACTTGTTCAATCCGTCATAACTTGTCCAATCCCGTCTGTCCTCTTCAATACTGTTTCAGTCCACTCCAGTCCAATCTGTCAGTGTGGATATGAACCTTCTGTCTGCACCTGCCCAGGGCATTCTGCTCAGCTCTACCTACGCCCGAACGGGTTCAAGTCAAGCTGAAGTACTCCGCATCTACTCTAACCATAAGGAAACGTCTTTTGCTTCAATTCCATTCCATATTTGCGTCCCCCTGGCCTATCCGACCGGTACTTGGTGTTGGCGCAAAGAATGCTCTGGTTCCTACCTCCTTGAAACACGGCGCGACAAGAGGACGGGCGTTCAAGGGGTGAGCCATCGCGCTGGACGATTGTCACGCTTACCTTAACGGCTGGAGTCTTATATCTTCCTCGACAGTCCTCTAGAATACTCAACTGGCCAACTTCCGCTGTATGCTTCCAATTGAGCAAGGATTGTTCCCAAAGTCTGTCAGTCATCGCATCTGCTTTGGAAACTGGTCGTTTGGTTAGCTTCGTTCCCTTCACTCTATACCACTTCCTGAAGACTCGGCAGGGGCGAGTTGGACCAATCTCAGAGATTTACAGAGTTACTGATTGATCGCACTTCCTTCCTCTGGGAGTCCTGGCGGGAAGCCTCCTATCTTCACGAGGTTCAAATGCAGATGGACTTCTCTTCCTCGGCTTCGGTAGCTATGAACCTTATCTGCCGAGATTCCGTCGAAAAAGGACAGATCGTTTCTATTTAGTCCGGGCGAACGGCAGCCCGGAGTATTCTTGCATTGGCAAGAAGCGCGGGAGAAGGTGCATGGCTTTCCTCGTGTGGATCATGCAACCTTCTCTTCGCGAACAGCTGCTGAAGCCTTTGTTTCGGCTATCCCCAAGGTTCAGTTCGCTCCTCTGTCAGCCAATGTGGTTTCAATGTTCACCGATGGCTCCGTGTGGTGAAGGGTGGGGTTTATACGTCCCTTGGCTAGACCACTTCAGCGTGGCCTATGAGGCTTGTGGCCCTGTTTCTGTTTACTCTGCCTTTCGATCACTAACAATGCGGGGAGCTCACTGCGCTCATTCGGGCAAGCAGTGAATTCTTCTCTCTGCTTTCAGTAGAACCATGCAGGTGTAGAGGGTTACGACATTTATACAGATTCGGACTACTCTCAGGCTTTTTTGTTTCGGAATTTACCACGAGCAAGCAAGCATCTTATCACTCGTGCGCGGGAGCTTCTAGACCAAGTGAAGGCGAAGGTCTCGGGGGCACTGGTATGGACTAAGACAGCGGGGAATAGTCGAGCAGATGCAATTGCCCTGGCCACTCGGCACTCTGCAATCACTCCCTGGCCAACCACATCAATATTGAAGCGGCCTCCACAAAAGCGTAGACATTGGAATGGGCCTAGTGAGCTTGTGACTAGGAAGGCTCAGTGCATTAATCTGACGATATTGCATGTTTTTTTTGCCATCTGTATCTCTCTGTCCTGAGTACATTCCGTCTTCTCTCCCTCCGGATGGCGGGGATGTTGTTTACGATTAATCCTCTGGCTCGAGAAAGCCCCTCGAATTCTTCCGCTCGGTGCTACGGGACTCGCCATTCGGTTCAAGAGAGGCCGTACTTTAGGTAGTTTACTTAATTAACGAGTAGATTTTTCTTGAAAAAAGGAGCACTCGTAATACCTTCCTGAATGAGAAAAATCTTGGACATAATGTG
Organism: Synura sp. LO234KE; assembly: GCA_015143735.1. Classification (NCBI taxonomy): domain Eukaryota; class Synurophyceae; order Synurales; family Mallomonadaceae; genus Synura; species Synura sp. LO234KE. The sequence continues at coordinate 3,678 of VKHC01000549.1, read as the reverse complement.
GACAGAAGGTCTGTCCACAGGCGATAATTAATCTTTTTTGTTCGAAGAGCCTTAGTTTTAGTTTTATGTTATGAAAAGCTATTATTTAGTCATTTTAGTATATCTGAAGTATTTCTAGTACTTAGTAGTCTATGCTTGGGGCGTCGGTGCGTCGACAGTTTCACCCCTCGTCGGCCTTTGCGTGGTAATCTTATTGAATTAACACTGTAATCAAATCTAAGCGGCCTCAAGCTTATCTCTGGTTTTGCTTTAAAAACAAATTTCGTCGCCAAAATGAAGTTGAAGTTGAACTTCAACTTCAAACGTGGCATTTAGCTTCGTATCACTAGAAACGTAGCATGGGACCAATTGCGCCACCATTTAAATACCCAAGAAGCATTTTGGGTCAGTTGAAAGTCAGAAATAGAATAAATTGGGAAATTTTAATTATTTCTGTGCACATTTTGAGGCTCTATCCACATTACGTCCAAGACTTTCCTATGGCGTAATATTGGTATCAACCCAGAACACTCTCAGCGCATAATACAGGCGAGTACATCTAAAACAACTCTCGTTTTGTTATTAAGAGTTTCGTGAAGACGATGAGGGAGTTCCGATCGGTCCCTTTAAGTCCACGCTTCTCCTGGTCCTGGATGCCTATATCCATTGCCTGGCAGTTTGGTCTATGCCTCCCCTTAGCCCTATGGCTGAATGCGCAGTTGTAAATTGCGTCCCGAAACTTCTGTCAGTGGATACTTCAATCCGGGATACTTGTTACACTTACATTCGTTATTGCACCAAGAGCCGCAGAAGCATGATTCAATATATAAGGTGAAGTCATGTCACCGGATCCGTCCGTATCCAATTAGGCATACCTAGTTGATGTCCCATGCCCGTCTATTGCTGGCATTGATCTTGAGACATCGTGTATAAGTCATCGTCAGGCAATTATGATATGGGGACCCCTGAAATGGTCTTATACACTAAACCTACAATATCCCATCGAAATGCCTACTCCTCTTCTATATAAGAAACCGTCGAAGACCCGGATAGGTTTGCATCTGAAAAGTCTCTCGTATTTATTCGACAGAGACTCAACTCTCTAGCTCTGCTACCTGCAATGTGATGGTATGCGTAAAATGTCCATCCCGTAGTACTCGCCAGGCATTTCATCAATGCATTATCTGTAAACCGTTCTGAGCGCAGAAATCAGTCCTTCTTGCATATATCAAATAATCGCAATGGATATACTGTGGCGTAGCTTGGAGGTCATATATGGCATCCCTTCATGTGACTTATCCATGAAGTCTATATAGTCACGTTGAAAACCAGGCAACCATTTCATAGTCCCTTAGGTGAATGACATCACTTACTGCGTATGAGCACTCACTATTCCTATTATCATGTGGACACAAGTTGAGCGCTTAATGATACGCCTTAGCGCCAATTCATATCTGGCCGTGTATTCGAGCGTCTCAGTAATCCACCACCCGAAAATTTCATATATACGTCCTCTCATATGTATTGCGCCGCCAAAGTCCTGACACATTTGAATATACGCCCATGCAATATAGCCTACTGGAATTAACAAAGGGTTTATCAACCTTAACATCTGGCTCTGCACTCTAAACCCTTTTACATCCAAAGCCGCACTCTGGTCCAAATCGGTATGAACTGAGACATGAGCAAACGGGCACTTCCTTGTTTACAATTCTCTGGAGCGCCGAATCACATGGTTGTCTACACTGCCCGTGCCTGCCTTCAAACCGACTTCACAGAAGAAATATACTCTTGGATCTAGGTGCGATTGTTCCCTCATGATAATACTCCTTCACGGATCTCTTAGTTCCTCACTTGTCGAGTCTCATCTCCTGAAAAAGATGTTTCACATCCTAGGCGCGACATTGTGCGCTCATTTGTCTTATGACTCTTATTCCTATGATTCATGCAACATGGCTCTTTTCGAGGTGGATACTGTTTTGGTTGAGATCAGTTGCACTTTGAAGTCTGAAACAGTTGAAGCTGTAACGGTAATACTTTTTTTCCCATTTGAAAATAGTAATTGACATCAAAATTGAATATTTGAGGACTAATTGACCAGAGAGCAGCGCAGAGAGATCCGGGTCAAACCCAGAATAGTTGGAAGCCTCTTTGAAAAAGTGAGAGCCCCTGGCATTCTGTACTTCCAGACCTTCATGACGTCTCAAATTGTGGAGAATTACATCACAGTGTGTGTTGCTGGTTTTTGGGCATATCTATAAATTATGTCGGACTGACTATGTAGCCGACCACTTGTGAACTACTTTTGGTCACATGACTTACGCATGGACCCAGCAAATGTCCTTGGTTTAAAGTTACCTCAGTATACCCATGCTTTGAAAGATTCCAAGCTTCCTTTCACGAAAGGCGAGAGGATGGAGTTCCACATCAAGAAGTTAACCGCCAACCGGGAGAGGAGCATACGGAAGACGAGACAATCTCGCCGCCCTATACCCGGTTTCCGTGCAACCAGAAGAGTTGACTGGGGCTACGGAACTGCGAGGGCGGATACGAAGCTGTTTTTCCCTTTTTTGCCTGCTTGTTTTGTTTCCCTTGTTTCTCTTTGTGCTATAGGTACTCCAGTCAGTCGTCTGCAAAGATCCAGACGAAACTTCTAGCCTCTCAACCTCTGACGAAATTCCTCGCGATTTAGACTACATCATAGGCGCTGTACTGTAACTGGGCGGTGGACTTGGGGTTTAGCCATATTACTCGTAGTATCTGTGGGGTGGGTGAGAGTGGAGAAGATTGACGGGTGAATGCTGTTTTCTTATTGAGGGGGCATTCTAAATTGGGCCTGGTTGTATATATATATATATTTCTTTGCCGAGGTTTTTTTGGAGAGTTGGTTCGGTTTTCTCGGTAGTTTTGCCGACTTTTTTTACCTCCAGAGCGTTGCATCAGTGCATGATACACGGAGGCAGTCATACCTATTGACTTTTAGATGAAGCGTTTCGACGCTGATGATTACTTCTAACTCCAAATTTGAGGGTAGTCACAGTTCCACCGGCCGCCGCTTTGACTGATAAAATGATAGAGCGCGTACGGGCGTGCGTAAAGCACTTCACCCGGAGAGTATTATTGTTAACTATCAATCGATTAGGCTAAGGTGGAGTTACCTCGGTGATTTTCACCATTTTTTGGTTATCCGCTTGCCCTTAGCCCTAGAGGGATCTGCCAATGTGGCTCATAAGGGTTCTGGGTGAAATTATGCTTGTCATGTTTTACCCAGCTAAGTATTAAGCTTTCTCTTTTACGTTCCATCAAGCGATAGGTCGTCATACATATGAGACCAAAACTGCGTAGCCTTTCGCAGAAAGTCATGCTCAAACTCCTTTTTATTTTGTAGGAGCAAATTTCATACCCGACTTCCGAATCTTACACCTCTTTTACCTGTATTCTCCGTACTCGTAATAGGGTAAGGAACTACTTGAGAAATTGTTGATTCTCGTATGAACGCCCTAGGTGTTTTGCTCTAAGCTTTCTTGACAACGTAAGCGGTATCTTCAGAATTAATTTCGTTTTCCTGTTTTTCTGCTGCGCACATCTCTTCTCTTCTGTCAACATCGCTTCTAAATAAGTATTTTTTTTTTTAAACTTAAAACTTAGCTTAACAAAACATGACGGCATATAATGATAAGCACCCATATGAGCCAGATT
>VKHC01000548.1:0-11166 GCA_015143735.1 Synura sp. LO234KE | reverse complement strand
CAAGAATTCGTGCTCATATGCTTCTTCGGCATAAGTTTTATCCTGATAGTTCGTACGATAAAACAAAGGCACGCCTAGTTGCTGATGGCAGCAAGCAACACCATTCTACATATACAAAGATACTTCATCTCCTACAGTGAATGCAGTAATTCTCAATACGCTGCTGAAACAGCAGCCTCGACATATATGTTTCTAATATTAGCTCCGCGTACCTACATGTAAAAATCCAAGCTGAGAACATGTACATGAAACTGCCTGCTGTCACCTCTACCGTATACGCAAGCCCATTACGGAGCTCTATGCCTGGCGTTGATCGCTATATGGAGAACGGCTCGCTTGAAATCAAATCAGCAGTCTATCTTTATGGCCTGAAACAGTCCGCCAAAGAATAGTATGATCATCTTACCTCTTTCTTCTCTACAATAGGATATCAAGGAGCTCAGCTCTCATATCATCATGGGTTCTTTTTCAACCAGACCGCTTTCATGCTGTTCCAATATCGTCTTGTTCCAAGAATTCGTGCTCATATGCTTCTTCGGCACAAGTTTCATCCCGATGGTTCGTACGATAAAACAAAGGCACGCCTAGTTGCTGATGGCAGTAAGCACCACCGTTTTGCATACAATGGTACTTCATCTCCTACAGTGAATACGGTAGTTCTCAATACGCTGCTGAAAGTTGGCTAGGCGGCAGCCTTGACATAAATATTTTTAAGTAGACGTACTCCCCTCCGTAGCGACCATATAGGCTTTGGTAGTGGTATTATTCATATGTGTAGAACGATGAACAGCTGGAGATCCTTCTTGCAAGAGCTCGCCCGGAATTACGGCGAGATAGGGAATTGCATTATCAATAGCATTATCCTCATCGTCTGTGCTATGCTCGACGTTGAAAGCATCGGCGAGAGCATTCTGTGTGGGAGAACTGAAAGCAGGTTCTTGCGCTGTATTGCCTGGTGGCGTAAAAATCGCGATAGGAGCAGGGACAATTGCTAAATAGATTCGATGGGCACATAATCTAAAGGGCAAGACTCGAATAAAGAAGCTTCACGAGTGACAAGGCGTTCGGGTAATTCAACAGGATTGAAGGGTTTTGAGCACGACGCCGAGGGGCTCAGCCCTACTTTGCAGGGATGGTGTCAATTAGCTGATATTGTACAAGTACTCCCGACGCACTTCGATGAGGGAAGTAAACGCGCATCCTAATGCCATCCAACCATGATACCATATTTCGCACGAGGAGCAAGAATCTTATCTCAAGCGGAAATGTAGGCCGATACAACGGCACCGAATTGAATGGTCGGGACTCTAGACAAGTCGGATTTTCGTCCTTCCACCAATATCAACGGCGTAGCGTTGCCGGATGTTATGTTGGGAAGAAAATTAAGACCAACAATTACATAGATAACCAATTTGGCGTACAGAGTAACTGGGAGGACGTATGAGAGGCTGCTTAAGATGGCTCGAGTTCTGTTCTTAACCACTCGACTGGAGCGGATTCGTGCCGCCTGGGAACAGTATGAGTGCGTCAAACGCCGTTGCTAGCAAGAACTGTGTGAAGAGATACAAAAATCTTTTCATGATCAGCTGTAAATGCTTTACGCTATGGCTATACTTCGTGAAGGCTAAAACGAGGCTTCAAAGGGATGCAAGTGTTGGTAAACGTTTCTTGGTGGCAGTGGGAGCACCCACGCAATCACCACTTTGTTCATCAATACCAATGAGAACCAGATAGTTCCCTTCAATGCTCCGACCTTCCAGGATAATGAAGTCGATATGTAGATGCTGTCCAACAAATGCTGCAAGCTCGGTCAAAAACATCGGTGCTAGCTACTGCAGCGGTCAGCTTTCCAGGTATGTATCCATGACAGGGACCAAATAAGGTTCTTGCGTTACGTACATCCTGAGCGGTAGGATGACATCAACTATTTCAGGGCATAGTACACGGTCGCTTGGATGAAGCAGAAGGTCATGCAGATGTACAACTTCCTAGGCTCGACGACATTGTTCAGTGGTGAAATGAGCCACCGTATTGAGCGCGAATTGTTTCGGGGCGGGGCGATTGCTGGACAGATAAATAGACCAGACTCGTCACGAGTGCCGACAATTATAGTTTCACCAGAGGTGTTGAGTATACGTATTCCCGTAGCATCCCCTACGAATGAGTAACCTTGGTCGACTACGTTAGACAGCGAGAGCAGCCGTGTAGTGGATGATGCAGAAAAATAATACTAATCCAATAAAAATACACAAACCTCGTAGTGAAATTTGAATACATCATCGTCAAATTTTAGTGCTCCAAGCATATGTATCAAGATCAATTACATTCGGAGCTGTATCCTTACCGGCGCACTTCGAATGATCTACGTCCAATCCGCGGACATGGATGCTTATCATCTAACCAAGGCCGTTTCGTCGGTTACAATCTTCCGCGCGTGCAGTAATATGTTTCGTCAGCATGCTTAGCGCTCATTCACTCACTCATGCGCTTCAAAGTTGTGTGTTGCAAATCCGGTATTCAACGAAGTGCAAGTTATGGGTTGAAGCGCAATATGCGATGTTCGATCAAGTCAAAAGCAGATTTCTAGTATATTACCGTTGTATGTCACCTTGAATCTTGAGTTCCTTAATTGCCAGAATACTCAATATTGAATATTCTGTTCTGATTCTTGTTGACGCTAATCATAATATGTTCTAAAAAAACAGTAACCGGTCAAGTTCATTATAAATCCGTAATTAATTTATCAATGACAAATTATGATAAATATATTTACGGACTTCAAATGCTTTCTTGAGAATATAGCCTTATAACATTACTTGAGTTGTTGCACAACGCGTTTTTAAACGAGCCCCAAAGCGATTCATTTCCCGGAAATAATGTAGGTGTGAAGAATAGAATCCTTTCTAAAGGTTTATAATTTCGATACGATTCATGTTGCATGGCCTAGAGCTTGGTGTACGCATATGCTCTATGGCATCGAACCTATTTGCTTTTTCAGAGAGATCCCATGTACTGAATTAGCGATATACTTATTAATCCGGAGGTTATGCACAAATATAAAGATCACGTACGTTTCCAATATCACGAATCTTTGGATGAAGGAGACTGAAATAATGATTAAAATATAGATTGATATGGATGTCATGCCTTGTCCATTATTTTTATTCTGATGGTGTACTTATAATGACATTATTGGTAATAATGATAAGCCAGTAATGTGTACCATAGGAAATTTTTCCAACAAGATATCAATAAATGAATAATTGGTTATTTACGCACCTTAAATCGAAATAATGGTAGAATTTCGAAGACCATCTATAAAAGTATACCGGAACCAACCTGAGAGTTTCCTTTTGAATCAAGTCCATCATTTTGATCTATTGGTGGAGAAAGAATATTGGAAAATATAAAGAGACGTTGGGATAATACTATTCGATTACATGGATTAGGTCAAGGTATGAAGCTATTATTTCCGCGTGTAGAATTCTTTGGAGATGTTGACCCCCAGCAACAAAGACAAGAAGGCGGTCTTCAAGAAGGAAACTGTTCATAGCGTCCCACGTATTGTACTTACTCGTACAACGATGGGTTCTACACAATATTCCCAGAAAAAGTGAGGACATCAGAAAGGCAGCGCAGAGGAAAACCAATATCAAAAGTGGAACTAGAAAACTTATCTGAATTGTGTTATTTTAACATGCATCCTTTTCGTAATCCAACATTCAATGCACATTTGGGTAATGCTATAATAACATTTTCACCAGACACCCCCAAGGCATAACTTTTGTGCAGAGGATTGATGCAAACGTTAGTAAAAATTTATACGTATGCGAACTATCGTGCATAATGTTCGAAAGATTCAGGAATATTCAACTATTGGCTGTAGGTTGGAAACTGGAACGAGTGGTGGTCAATGTTTGCTATGCATATGACATGCTCAAAATTCAAGAATGGTGGGATGAAATATATTCAAACTTCTAAGCAAGAGCAAGGAATAGTAACAGGTAGCTTTGGAGGATTATTCAATTGGCCAAGACGACTGCGTTTTACCCGGACCAAGGGAGAAGGTGATCTGGACCTGTAAGAACGGAGACACGATTGAATCATTAGAGGACGTATATGCAGATCTATTGAAAGCTTACTGGATGTTTACTTCGATATTAAAAGATCCGAGTGGATAGAAGCCGACGTTGAAAATTTTGACCAAAAGATAAAACATTTATAGACACATTATATGCAAGTATGGGATTTGAATCAGGTATTAGTTGCTGCCCAGTTACGAGAAAATTATACTCCATGTAAACAGCGAAATCCGCGTAAAATCATTCATTTGCTACTTATCATTTGGAAATTTCGTTGTTTGTTGAAGTGCTGTACCTCCAGATGGGAAGCTTACCATAAGGTAGCCACAACTGGAGTATATATGAAACTACCAGTAAAAGACAAAATAATATCTCAAATACATCAGGATGAGGAAGCCGTGAAAAACAGGGCGAGGTATATCAACAGGTGCAACCAAGGCATAAGGTATTTTATTACCAAGAAATATAAAACCATCAATTTTGTTTACACGTTTAAAATATGATGAAATCAATGCACCAAACCATCAATGGACACGGACTAGGCGATGCTGATGCTGGCGGTGCCGCTTGTGGGGATGAGAATTGCGGTATTGCGGTTTGGGTTCTAGTTCTAAAAGAGGATTTGTTCTCATGGCCGACATGGAGGCGATGGCGTAGTAAGAGCTCGTTTCAGTCGTCTTGTCGGTTTCGGACTTCTTATATGCTAGGTAGCAGTAAAAATGTATCAACTAGTAACAATATTTTTATGATATTACAAGACTGGTGTGCGCTTTGTCGTTGTCAAGACGACTATAGCGATCACTATATAGCGGAATCGCAGTAGCCACCGCTGTAGCGGACGATTATGAGCGGTCCGTGTACAGCGGAACACTTTTGTACGTACGTACTACATCCGCTATAGTGGATGGCGCATTGTTACACGACCGATGACTCACGCATTGCTTATTTTTCTACTACTAGTGAGGAACAATAACAGGAGCAAACCAATTTGATTTTCCACTAATTCTGACAGAATTAGACAATCGTCGTATCGGTTTCCGCCGTCGGTTCGAATTTCACAAACTACAATGATCGGTCAAATAATTAACCAATTAAAGATGTGGTGTCTGATGATTTGACTTTGTCTACTGCAATTTTTAGGCATGATTGAAGTAGTACGATTCTTCGATTTGGTATTCAAACGTAAGGTGGCCGAGAAGCCGGAAATAATCAAAAACAATGCGACACAGAGCGAGTACTGGTTTACGTGATATTTTCAGACCTCGAGTGTCTGGACACATGCCTCGCCTCACTAAAACGTATCCTCAACCAATCCCGTTAGTTTGTCATCTATCTCCTTGCCTGTGCCTTTCCTCCAGGCAACCAGCGCGGGGCTTTTCCATCCAATAGGTCAAACCGTAATTATTGAGAATACCATCAACCGGCGACTCCACATCCTGGCTTAGGACACGATTATTCTTGACCAGTTTTAAAAAGTGTTTTGTACGACAGTGCCAAAACATATTTTTTTACTATTCGGCTTCTGAAGTGTTTTGACTCACAATCTTCCACAAGGCCTCTAGATCTACATAGTAATCTATATGCCGCAAGCGACACCGCTGACCACTTTTTGCGTTTTCGAAAATTTTGAAACGCGCATGCAAAACCGGTTTCCTTCATCTACCAAAAGTACTCACCGTGAGTAGGAAAGGGACTCTAGAGTGTTCCTGAAGGCTTATGATAAATCAGCGAGCCAACTCAATCCAGATTGGTATAATACATTATTTTTCCAGAAAAAAATTTCCAGCAAATTTTGCAGTACAGCACCTCGTCTCGAACTTTCGCAATTGGGGAATCTGTTGACGCTGCAAAACCTCCGGCAATGCATAATGGGAAAGTACTTTGCTATAATCAACACCGCCTCGTTGGTGTTGTCGGAAACAAAGAACCTCCCAATGATTATGAGAGAGCTGCCAGATTGGAGAGGCATACTCATATGGCATTTAAAAGTGATATGCTGCACCTCAGAAGCAGCAGTCAAATACTTGGAAAGCTCATCTGGTGGGCTTGAAATTGCAGAACAGCATTACTGCCATATTTTGAACATTTCGCTGGAAACCCTCTGCCAGACCCCCCTTTTGGATTCCAGGGTGATAAATCTTCTGGAAAAACTTCTCCACTTTCTTCGGATCCTAGATTTGGCCCCCCTTGGTTTCTCTCAGCAACACGAGAGCCAGCAAAATATTGCAGAAAAAGTCTTTTATGTCGAAGGTTGCTGGCACTGTAAGTTCTTCTTTCGAGTGGAGGCAACACAAAAAGATTTGCAAGAGAATTGGATTAGCGTGGAGATCCGAGTTTGTCCTGCGTCTCTCCTCAGTGGTGCTATAAAGCAGACCCAACTACCGCTCGTCTTCAAGACAACTTCCCAACAAACCGCAGTATGAATGTCTCGCATTCAAGACGTCGCTGTAGACCCTCTGGAGAAAGCTATTGGGCTACTTTAAATTTGCGCAAATGGAAAATATTGAAAGCCTCATTGCCCATGGATCTCGGTCATAATGGGCGTAACTCCTAGTTAGAGTGGAGGTAGCATGCATCAGCGCACAGAAAACCGTGGTTATCCATGCACGGTTATCCACGGTACCGTAATTATCCATGGATAATTCGGTATGGTTCATAAAATAGGGTTAACTACGGATGTGCATTATCCGTGTTTTCGTTATACTCCGTAATTATCCCAATAAGATTTTATTATACTCCGTAATTATCCGTGACACGAATTTTCATATTTTTTGCAAGTCGTGCCTGAATGATTTAGGAGAGATTACGCTGATTTCCGCCCCATGATTTCCAGAAAAATGGTGGTATTTACGTTATTCCAGATACGTGGTGGGAAGGACTTTGAGCCCAGCGTTGCCACCATCACCGTCACTCCCCAACGTAGCTTATTCTCCTCGCCATCAGCATCGATCCCTTCAATGCCAAATTGTAACGTACTGGCACTGGATCCGATCAGTGGCACCGGCCCGCCTGACTCAGAATGCCGATGCATTTGGGAGCGACTCGATGCCGAAGGAGCCGCTGGAGTACGTATCGCTTTCCCTCTGACGATGGAGGCGCTAAAGCACGTGCTCGCTTCCCCTCTGACGGTGGAGGCGTTTGGGCACGTGCTCGTTTGCCCCCTGACGGCGGATCCGCTGGGGAACGTGCCCGTTTGCCCTCGGACGGTGGAACTGCTGGAGAACGTGCTCGCTAGCCCAATGAAGTAAGAGCCTCTGCAGCACGCACTGGTCCCTCCTCAAGTGGAGGAGCCGCTGGAGAACGTGTCCGCGTGCCCTCTGGCGGCGGAGGCGCAGGATAACGTGCCAGCTGGCCCTCAGGAGGATAAGGCGCTGGAGCAAGTGGTTGTCGCCCCTTTGACGGAGGAGCCGCTGGAGACCGTGCTCGCTCGCTCTCCGACGGTGGAGTCGATCAGAAGAACGTGTCTCCCCTCAGATGGAGCCGCTGAAGAATTTGCCCGCTTGCACTTTTATGGCGGAGCCACTGGAGTAAGCGCTCGCTTGCCCTCTGGTGGAGGAGCCGCTGGTGACCGGACTTGCATGCCTTCAGACGGTGGAATTGCGAGAGAACGTACTTGTTTCCCCATTGCAGGAAGTACCGATGAAGTACGTCCCTGTTTGCCCTCTGACATTTTCCGTGGACCCTTTTCTTGGGCTAGGTCAATTTTCGGTCATTATTCACTACAAAACCTGCCCTCCTCTCTCTCCACCCGATCTCGGACGAAGTTGTGGTCCTCATTCTCCGCACTCTCATCACAACTATTCCCTTGTGCCCCTATATTCATTACTAGCAGTCTAGGGACTATTTTGTCGCCGCGTGGTCGCTACCCTATCCTAGTACGTGGTAATTATCTGACACGAATATCCTTCTTCCCCGGGGGCGCGTCCCCCTCTACCTAGTTGGCGACGTCGTTGCGTGCTAACCCCCTTGGAAGGACTGTCTTTCCTACCACCCGCTTTCGGGCGGAGGCCGCCTCCCCCCCCTCCTCCCCCACTCGTCCACGGGGTTTGCCAGTTGGTACTTGGGGGCTCTTCGTTATTCGACATTCAGCGTATGCTTTCTGTCTATTTATAATGATAAAGATAGTAAGTGATATTCATAGCGACCGCTAGAGTAGGAACAACAACACCAGCAAAACAATTTTATTTTCCACTAATTCTAACAGAATTATCGTCGTATCAGTTTCAAATAATTAACCAATTAAAGATATGGTGTCTAATGATTTGACTGTGTCTACTGCAATTTTTAGGCATGATTGAAGTAGTACGATTCTTCGATTTGGCATTCAAACGTAAGGTGCCCGAGAAGCCGGAAATAATCAAAAACAATGCGACACAGAGCGAGTACTGGTTTACGTCGTGATATTTTCAGACCTCGAGTGTCTGGACACATGCCTCGCCTCACTAAAACGTATCCTCAACCAATCCCGTTAGTTTGTCATCTATCTCCTTGCCTGTGCCTTTCCTCCAGGCAACCAGCGCGGGGCTTTTCCATCAAAAAGGTCATACCGTAATTATTGAGAATACCATCAACCGGCGACTCCACGTCCTCGCTTAGGACACGTTTGTTCTTGCGCATTTCTCAAGTATCTCGCAGCTTCTTTTCATTCGCGTAATTAGATCGCTTCCCTTAGTAGTCCGCGATCGCTCGACAGTCGAGGTTTCTTACAGCTTCCACTCAAAAGACTCAAGAAGCGTTACAACTAGTACCTTAAGGTCCATCTACTCCCAATCTTCGTTAAACTGGGTGGTGGGAAAATATCATATCTGTTGAAATGTACCAGCTTACACTTAGTCTGGTGGTCATAATCATCATTTTTACGAAGAAAACGTTATTCCTTCGGATGTCACAATGAGCAACGCCTATATCATGAATAAACGCGGCCACAGATTCAACCAGGGCGAGAAAATACTCTGAGATATCGGAAAAAGAGAAAAACGGTAATGGTCTCGATATATTCACAACTCTCTGTAAATGAGGGAAGGCAATGATTCCCAGCGCGTCCATACCGCAGTGGAGGAACAACACCATGAGCGGAATAGCTCGATGCATATCGCATTGTACCTCTGTTTACATTTGGTAAACTACGCATATCTGAATTTCGTACAGGTATCTTGATTACTTACATTTATGACACTATTCCACCCAGTGCTTAGATATCGAATATGCTGGTCTTGAATATCTTCGCACTCTTTTAAAGTGGTAATAAAATTCCGAAATGAGTCCTTCTTGCTCTATCCAAAGTCGAATAGACTTGCATACTAGAGATTTCTTGAAAGGAGAAAGTGGAGGCATTAGAAAGCCTTATTGGTTGTGATAGCATAAATTAAAAACTTAAAGTAAGATGCGGTAGCAATTAGTTTTGTTGCAATACACTCTGACTTAGATCATATACAATAACCATTGCAGGTGTCTAGTACTTTTACTACAGGAAACATAGTCTCTAGAAGCAAACAAAAATCCGGTCATGAATTCTCGGTAGAGTGCATGGCGCTCTACCAACGAACCAATAAGACGGGAAAGAGAACGCAAAGTTTTCTTGAGATAAGCTTAAATGTTTAACACACAGATAATTTCCACGTTATAAATGCCTTGCAATAACAAAAATGTTTCAATAGTAGTCACAAAATCCATATTTTGAAAATAACAACTTAAACACGGCTTCATCACTTCTCCTGATGTTTAGGAAAAATATTTCAAAGCTAAATCAGTCATTTCCTAGACAACAAGATGAGTAATGTATAGATATTATAATCAGGAATAGTTCATGTATCCGGCAGCGATAATTTCAGCAGGCGCACTCGTAATTAGATTGAAATTCATTAAACTTTTAACAACGGCCTGCTTACCTCGATATTTCGCTGCTCGACACTGCCCGTGAACTAATACAAAAAACTATTTATCGTAACGCGATTATCACACACAACAAATTGAACTTCGAATGGATTAAAGAAGGCTAGAAAAATAATATAATCGCTTTCTAACACCGCATTAATTCAATCGTCGCGTACATCAATTAAGAGGCACTTTAATGGTGCTCCTTACCTTATTTGTGCTACTGGATATTTGTCAGTGAATTTCATGCCATTCCTTTCGAGCTTATATTTAATTTACACTTTCTCTATTTATCTTACCAGTGAATAGCATATTTACATGGATTCTTCAAAATTTGTTAGGTACTACTACATGTTATTTATTACGTCTGTTGCTGAAGATTTGTTTTGTTGCATTCCGCCACTATCGTGATGCGGGTAAATTATTGTTGATAGATGGCGTCCCTTTCTATGAAATTGATGCATTCGTGAGGACTAGAATATATCAATATTTGGTTAAATGAATGCATTATCAATATTGCATATTCTAGAATTCTACAATATGTGCACATCGCTACTACTTGGTATATTCTTGTGACAGAACTACTGTTCGTTGTAGGCGTCCAATATCCTCGCCAATCTCAGAAAAAGCGTTTAGATGCATCAAAGGAAGAAGAGTTGGAGGCTTGGATTAAGTTCGTTAATAATGGTAATCCTGATTTGCGCGACGCAGCAGCGAAGTTGAGAGAACAAAATGTTGATGGAGACCAATTTTTCAATGAGTGCGAGTTGCAAGATCTCACTGCAGAGTACAAACTGACTGGTGTAGAGACAGCACGCATCCTAAACATAAGAAGAGAGGGAAGAAAACTCGTGATTGTTTTTTGGGCCTTTCCGAGCTCCCAGGTGAAAGGTAAGAATCATTAATCAAGTTAATTCCAGGCTAAAATTGCCCTAGAATAGAAGAAGCGTAGGAGTGCGTGGCCGTTGGTACTCTGGTCATGGACATGTGCTTGTTACTATGCCATCAACCTCCAAGATAATTTGATGCAATACAATTTTCTCGTCATGCGCTCACTTGGGACCCAATATCTTTCCTCTCATTTAATTGTACTTTCTAGTTCGAGTTGTGCTGGTTTTCTCCATCCTCTTTCCTCCCATTATTGGTAACGAAGTCTTTCCTCCTAATTCAGGCAAAATAAAGGCAAAGAAGAAAAAGAAGAGGAAAGCAC
>VKHC01000547.1:0-11178 GCA_015143735.1 Synura sp. LO234KE | reverse complement strand
GCAAAACTCTGCAGAAGCCGAGTAGTAAAATACTAGATATGTTTAGGCACTGTCGCACAAAACACGTTTTTAAAACTTTGGGTGGACCATCTATATGCAGCTGGATATCAAATTTTAAATCCCCAGCTACGGTTTTTAAAACGTGTTTTGAGAGCCAAAGCATAGCTAGGATTTTACTACTCGGCTTCTGAGTAGTTTTGCCTCAGAATATGCTTAAAGACGTCTAAATCCTCTTGGTTATCTAATAAACGTAGGCGACACTACTCCCGGCTATTAGCGCAAGCAGCAAAATGAAAAATCGTGAACAGCAAAGCCTTTTTTCCAACCTATCCAAGATAGTGACAGTCAAGTAGAAAGGAATCCAAGAAGGGCATTTCCTAAGGCGAAGGTAATCCAGGCCTCCGGCCAACTCAATTCTGACAGAGATAAAATTTGTACATTTTCTGGACAACCGCTCCCGGAACCGACTATAGACAAAGGCGATTTTTCGAGTGAATTTAGGTTTGGATCCTGCGGGAATTTTACTCCAAATCGAATTTTTTTGCAAGATTGCGTTGGCGAAAATCCTTTGGTATCCCATTTATTAACTTCCACCTTAAGCGATAGCACTACCACTCTCAATCCTGTTCCACTCTTCCAATTTAGAGAGATCAAGGAAGAAGGTATCTTAAGCTGGAATATTTACCTTTGCAAATCAACCGGCAAATCTGGGCTTTGCTATATGTCCTTTGCTGGCACAGGTGGAAGCGCCGATGCTACCCAAGATTTTGCATCAGCATCGACTAATCTTCAACTGGATTTAGCTCAGCACATTGTGTGCAACAATTCAGGTTTAGAGCACAAGCGCCCTCAACTCCCGCCCTAAATTATTCGCAAAGTTGCTCTGGGGACATCTTTCAATTTCGTTTCTCAACCTCTAATTCCCCAGCATTTCTGCTCGGTAACAGCTCTGCTGCAGGTCTCAACTTCTCTGTCCTATACCAGCCTTTCTATTCGGGGCGAATCAGAACACTCTGTCACCGTCGAATGCGATTCATTCTGAAGCCGACAGTGGGGAATGAGAGTCTCCCACCGATTCCAGTGTTGACGAACATCAATCGTCGTGGACAGCACAACTCTGTGACTTTGGGCACGCGGAGGAAACTTTCTGCCAAAATCAGCGCTTCCCTCCAAGAGTTCTACAAACGACGATAAGTGTCCCTAGTCTCGTGAACTTAATTGAAAATAATTGATTGGCGTTTCCTGGAAAAACAAAACTGTTCCCGAACCCGAATTTAAGCCCAGGCAATTTTTCGATAGAATTTAGGTTGGGAGAGCACGTGGAATTAACCCCAAAAGTCTGTATTTATCGCTCCTGCGGCATCTCCATTGCCAACTTTTTCTTCATCAGGATTTCCACTAGGCGACTGCATCCCAGCTCTCACTTCTACTATCCTCAATTTGGAACAGCTAGGAACCTCAAATTGAACTTCCAATAATCTACAGGGACATCCTGGCCTCGCTCAAATCCAATATTCTAGTGCTGGTGACAGCAAAGACGATACTACTGACTGCGCACCACCCTTCTTTGAGCAACTCTCCCGAGCTTTTTTGACTACCAGATGACCCATTTACAGCGGCAACACCCTACGTCTGGAGCTCTCATCTAATTGGCCTTGGAATAGCCGTACAGCAGTACTGTCTCCATTCGCATATCTCGTCACAAATTCTCTTCCAGATTACACTATGGGACTCAGGTGTCATTAAAATCCTAAACAAACTCCTTAAATTTCGTCAGATCCAAGGCTTTGCTCCACTAGGCTTCTCCCAACAATATGAGAGGACTAACAAGATACTCCTGACAAAGTCTTTTATGTTGAAGGCGCCTGGCGCTGTAACTTCCTCTTTCGGGTGGAGGCGACACAGCGTGACATTCAAGACGAGCGGATTAGCGCAGCGGTCCAAATTTGTCCTGCGTCACTTCTCCGTGCCATAAGAAGACACGTCTACCGATTATATTCCAGACGACCTCTTCGATGGAAGTCAAGTCTTCAAGAAAGTGCTTTAGATCCAGGGGGTACTCTCGGGGATTACTGGTCTACTTCTCTTCATATTGCAAATGGAGGGACTAAAAAGTCTCTTCGCAACAAGTGGAGTGACAGATCCATATGGGGAACGGTAATTAACCACTTATGGGCCGTGATTCTGGAGAATGTGGTGGAAGTCTGGCGCTCTACGGGGTCTATTTCTCACCCTCCGTCCCCATCATCCCTACAGCAAGCTCAGTGGGGCATTGCTTCGTTTGGTCTCCTGCCTTCACAGGAGCGGTGTGCACAGGCCTCTCTGGGAGGGACCATGACGTGGACTGATGCCCGAAGTGTCTTAGAGGACAAGACCGTCGCGGGCTTGCTTCTGAAGCGGGAGAATACGCCAGGCTACACGCAAGGAGAGCGCAAGGGGGCACGACATCTTGGTAAATAAGATGTCTCCTCTGAAATCGCCCCGTGATCCGATCCCAGTCTCACGAGATAAAAGACTCTCCAGAAGACTGAAGCGGGACCAGCCTGCAAAACCCTGGGCGCGCGAGGAGAGGCCGATCGCCGGAGCACCAGCCTGGTGTAGCCGCTTCAAGACCGTGTGCCCCACTCTATATGTAGTTGTTTCTTGCCCAGCTTGCGGAGCCAGTCAGATGTGCAAAACTTTTCGTCTCTTCTCTGCCTTCCTGGTCTCAGTCGGTGGGCTGGCCTGCATTTCCTCGACATGCATCTCACTTGTTGCACTGTGAACACGCCATTCCTGCACTATCTGACGGGGTTCTTATAACTTTCTCTGCACCGCGCCACAATATTGTCATTATTCGGCATTTTTGTGGCGCCACTTTCTGAGGAGAGTCATCCCCCGGGTTGGTGCGCGCGTCCCCTTCTATCTAGTTGGGGACGTCGTCGCGTACTAGTCATCCCCAGGGGGGAGACCTTTTCTCTCGTCTGTAGACAGAGGCATCCTCACGCTTCTCCAACTAGGTAACGGGGCTAGACACAGTTGGTACATGGGGGCTCTAACTCATTGAACTTGTTGTGTAGTTTTCTGCCCCTTGTCCACTTCTATAAAAATAAAATGAAGATTTTCCCGAAATCCCCAGCCAGAGTAGAGGCAGACTGTAGCTGGTTGGTCTTTGGATAGACCAGCTGTGTAGCTGGGACTAAGGATTTTAGAGCTCAAATAAAGAAGGTCTTGGGCGCTTTATGGTCAACTTTGGTGATGCACTTTACATGGTCAGGATTAGTATCGAAGGACTAAAGCTGGCGCAGACACCTATGGAGTATGGTGAAGAAAGTTTGGTACCTAAAAATAAGTCTGGATGGGGGTGAACTTTGGCGATAGACTTTACAAAAGGTTACGACTTTGAAGGAGGCAATACTAAAAAAATTTTGGAAATATCACGTCTTTGAAAAGAAGTCTGATAAAGCGAATCAACGTTAAATTTTGAATTCTAATAACGGAAAGCCAAGATTTTGAGAACAAACATTCTTTCCTGAATAGAATAGAAATAAAAGACGGAAAATACTCAAAAGAGTGGAGTATAGATCTTCGAGTGCTGGCGATACTAAGCAACTCCTTTTCAAACCTTGCTTCACTCATATACAGGACAATTGAGAAAAGAATTTCAATTACAAACGGAAGGCATCTTGTGACAATCTTAAGTGAACGATATAAATACAATAACTTGTTCGACGGGAATAATGAAAAGATGTTTTCCCATGAATTGGATCAATGTATTTTCAACCTACCCGTCGAGATATAATTGGTTTAATTGTATCTCAACAAGGATATGTTTTCGCATTCATTCCCATGACTACCCACGTCACAACTTCTTCTATTCCGATACACGAAATGTTCGTACACTTCAATCGCATTTTCCTAGTTTTCTAGGAATAACGCGTGACTACGGGAAAATTAAAATTCTGATGATATTGTAAACTCTACATTCTTCATAATATGCTTCAATTCTTATTTTGTAATTATATCTTGCGTTGTTTCCTGATTTCTAAATTTCTCACTTCCAGTTTTAGTTTTTCAGGGGCCTTCTGGCGCAAATTTTGAGCACATCTTAAACATTAAGTGATTATGTAGCACCTAATATCGATATTGTCTTAATATTTTAATTTTTATTCTTCCGATATGCATTTAAAATGATGGCTAACCTGCACTGTGTATTTGCTTGAAGTTAGATCTCTACAATTTAGGGGAGTTCTGTCCTTAAACTATATGTTAAACCGATCTACCGTCGCCTAAAGAAGACGCGAGCTTTCTAAATGGATCAACTCACCGTGACCCCGGTGGACGAGGCAGGTAACACCTGTCTGATGATTGTGATCGTTGTCGACAGCAAACACGTTTGAAGACTCCTGCTAAGAAGTACACGGCCCTCACGGTGGCGACCATTTTCTTTGCATGATTCTATTCCTTCGACGAGCTATGGTCCAATCCAGGCTTAGACTTCGTTGTCAAGGTGGTGCAGCTGCTATCCAAGTGGACGGGGATCCGTCGAGAGTCAACTGGCCGGTTTGTTTGAAGATTTTAGCAACAAAAGAAGTACGAGTTGAGTGTCGGTATCTCGCTATGAGTAATATACGGGTGCAGCGCGTGACGCGTCTGAAGCTATGTTCGTGGGTACTCAAGTGGGGATTACAGGGCTGGTCTTCTCGATGTGGACCTGTTCGTTATTTGCAAGAATGCGGCTTAAGTGACGCGCCGTCGATATCGTTTAATCCAACTGCGCTCTCTGCTATTTGATAAAGTACTGTTAATTCTATTCGTTGTTTGAATTTGGTTCCATTCATGAGCTACTTGCTACAGACATATTATTGGTCTCTGCACTGTTGCAGCATCACCAGCAGCACGTAATACTTACGGCTATTATGTAGCACTGCAATCTACCTTTACTACGCTACGTCCACCCTTCTATTCCACTCTGTCGCTCGGCTGCTCAGCGGACCGTGTATCTCCACCGTGAGGAGCAGCTATCCGTAATCGGTGATTAGTTTTGTACGGTACACTGGCAAACTTCTACTCTACGTCGATGCTACTACTATTCTACTAGTAAATTAGGGTATAAGGAAACCTTATACGACCAATTAAATGGCATCA
The DNA here is from genome assembly GCA_015143735.1 of Synura sp. LO234KE. NCBI lineage: Eukaryota > Synurophyceae > Synurales > Mallomonadaceae > Synura > Synura sp. LO234KE. The sequence goes on along the minus strand of VKHC01000547.1, from coordinate 6,051 downwards.
ATTTAATGACAAGTGCAAGGGCGGAGTGAGGTGATGCATATGGCATGCCAAGTGCGATGTTTTAACATATATGAATATATATATGAGGTGACACGTGTACCGAACGGTTTGGCGGAGCACATGTAAATGAAGCGTGATTGACGTGATCAAGACGTACGTGCATATGAGGATAAGCTAAGTACCAGGAACATATAACAGGGAAAGTACGGTGGGACATTCGGGGATCTCACAAGGGTATTTAGAGGCAGAAGATGTATTTGTATGTTCATGCGCAAGACGCAGTAAGTTGATACTTACATGGAAGAGGAGTACTGCATGGGCTGGTTCGAGCAGATCACTTCAGGAGCATTTGTAAGCGTCCTGTTATGATCCCAACGTTTCCTGAACGTTAACAAGCTGTTATAGAACACGTGCGAGGTGCTTACAGGGTCACCTTGTAGGTTGGGAGTCTTCTGCTGTTGCTTCTCGATTCATCTTGGAGGGCCTGGCAGGCGAAGTGATATTAGTATGCTGGTGGGCAGATTTATTTCGAGCGGAAATTGATTATGAAGACAATGGAAACATTTGTAACCTAGCTTATCTGAGAGGTTTTTCAGTTGGAGCGCGCAGGATAAGGTTGGAGCCGAAAATTTTGCCATAAGCGAGCCTGAAGTAAGTGATATCAACCAAACATGTGCAAAAATAAATCAACAAGCAAGCGGAGGTCGAAGTAGAGCAAGAGAAATAAGATATTTAAAAAAATTGCCTGCTTTGGTGAATTCTTTTCGTCAAGACCCGAGTTTTGGGGAGTTTCTTGGTTCAAAACTTCCACCGTTGTTCACAAGTGGAGATGAGTAGAACTATTCTGAAAAAATAATTCATAGTCCGTTTAAATTTCATACATTCATGAAAATCCCTTATCCCTTTGTATTGCTTGCGTTCGGATATTGTTGTTTCTGCTTAACTTTACATTATTCTAAAATTTGGTGGCAGAAAATTGCAATATCTTGTAATATCTGTAGTGTAGTGTAAATACTGTTTTTGATTGATCAGAAATGCATTATTTTACCTGATTTCATACACTGCCTCATGAGATATCCTGTTACTATTTTGAACTTGACACTTTGAAATCGCGTGAATATTGAAACCTAACGCTTAGTTCTCACGTAATTAATTCAGTTATTTCTTGTTAAAATCGATCTTTGGGCACTAAGCCCCTTTATCGTCTGTTTAGCGACTAATTGCTGCAATTAGTTACTTGTACCTGTACCAAGTGTACTGAACTTGTCATAGTTACCAAACGCAAAAGTTGTCTTAGCGACAAGTCAGTGATTGGTGATAAGAGGGAGATTAGAGTGAGGCCGAACTGAACTATTAACGCGTTAAGAACCCTACGCCGAGCATATTCCATATTCAAAACGTCGTGGGAGTGGGAGTGTTGCACAAGGCTCATTCAAAATATAGCAGAAGTTATGACCCAAAAACCAAGTTCTTGTTGGCAAAAAGATATGAAGACTTCCCAGAACTTCACTAATATTTATTCATATGACGTACACAGTAGTTTGTTTGATAGAGACAGAGTAGCTAGCGGTAAATTGGGATACATATATTTAGCGCTTATTCGGAACATAGCGGAAGTTATGACCTGAAAATCAAGTTCTTGCTCTAAAAAATACATGCAAACTTTGTACCCCCGATCTTTTCAAGTTTACATTTTATTACTAATCAAGCTATATATGTTTCTGATTCGGCGGGACCAGGAGCATCGGCAGAAATCGGCTTCAAGTCGAGGTAAGGCTTAACACTTAGGCTCGATAACCGGAAAAGCTATATATACTCTGGATACTCCAACTTCAGGATCTCGACTATCGATGGTCCTTTTTACTAAATAATTTCATAATATTCATCACGTAATCACCGTTGATCACCACTTTAAAATTTTTGCCGTTGCAGTGTACAAAATACGACCCCAGAATGTGTTTTTTTGGGGTCCTATCTGAAGTTGCGACATAAAATTTGAATAGCAGCTCTTGGAAGTGGCAAGTCTTCCCAGAGTATTTTCAGCTGGTTCAGAGGTCGATTTTCCCGTGGCCAACATGTCCTATTCATGCTTGTCCTCTGAGTAATGTTGCTTATTGTGTTACTAATTAGTTAGTCTCTAGTTTTACTTCGGCGATCCCTCCTTCCTGCTCGTCAACCCCTGCCTTTGAGACGGCTTTGAACTTAGTGTCCCCGACTTTTTTTACGTAGTTCCTCACAAAGAGCATCTTGACTCTCAAGCTCGGGTTTGATTTATGCCTCCCAGGCTGCTATTCCCTGCTCGAGGATTCTTCTCACCAGTATTACATTCACTTGTCTTCATCGCTTTATGTTGCAGCGTCCCCCAATTTTAACATGAGAACAACGAGCGTGCTTTCCCACTCGCAGGTAATCATCGTTTATTATCGGAGTTCAGTCTCTCTTTAAATTCTACGAAGGGGTCTTCGGTTCAGTCGATTATAAATGTTCGTCGTCATATGTCTCTTCTGCCTCTGATGTACTTCACCACATGCTTCAGCAGAATCTCAACCCGGATGTTCTAGTCTCACATGCCTAATTCGAAATACGTCGACTTACGAAGGAAACGACCGACAGACATAACGTCCTTCCTAGTATACTACAATAAATTCGTCGCATCCTTTGCAAGTGAATCTGCACCTCCCCCATTCTCCCGGTAGCTTTCTTTCGGTTGTGCGGTCTGGTCCTGGAGCGCTGAAATGACCTCCTCTTCTTTGCCTCGAATGAACGAATGTTACGCTTCAGTTCATCTCATCAATCTTATTGAGTTTTAAGCATCATCCGAAATCCACATATTCATCTATTTGAACGGCATTGGTTTGTCGGCCACAATAAGAGGGTTCAACATTACCACACAAATTCTGTCCGAACGCAATTAATTAAGTACGCGGAAACTATGTTCTTCGAACATCCGTCTAGAGTATGAGTCTTATAATCACATGAATAGGCTATGCCCCACTCCTCGTATGCATGGTGCACGGACCGTTTCAGATCAGCAGCAAAGAGACTTTTCTGTTAACACTTACCTCGAAGCGTCTTCAAATGGTACATGACAATCAGGACCATCGCGTTGGTCTTGGCAACTAGAGAGCCCATCATTTAGAAGCTTTGAGGGTGTGCTTTTTTCAAAAGATATAGAAAGAGAATACAAGGAAGGTTCTTTATGACTTTTCTCGCCTCCCCACAGGTAGAATGACATCTCATTTGGGCACTTGGCGTGAGGCTAAATACTTGGCAGCTGTCTCGACTTCCGCTTCTGAGCGTCTCTTTTACATTCGGCGTCCCCGTCGCCCCTACGAAAAGTCAAGATGCTATTTGGTTCGGATCGCTCGGGGCGTGGGTGCATTTTGACCTTAGCGGATGGGTTTCTCTCGGCCTGAATATGTGGCGCTTTCAAGTCTAGGGAAGCGTCCTTGTTGGAGATCCATGTGGTTCCAAGAATCCCTCTCCTCGAACCAACCTACTGGTTTCTCAACGACGGTTCTGCAACGATGAGCCCTTCCTTTGTCACTGGCTGGGAGCTTCACGTTGTCGACCCGGAAGGGGTAGCTGCGCATGACGACTGGGGTCTGTATGTTATGTCCGGATCCACTTTCCTCTTATTATGATGTCGCCTCCCGATATACCAATAATGCAGGAGAATAGACGACATTCACCGTTGCCCTCAAGTGGATTCTCCGCAAGCTTTTTTTGCTTTCAAGGCATTTTAACATTTACACGGACTGTGACATCGCTTAGAAGCACGTTCTCTCTCCTAAGAAATCTATAGCTGCCAACTGGGCTCTCATCATGCAGGCTCGGCGGTTGCTCGACCATGCACGCTCCTGCACCTCTCTTTCGCTGGTACGGACTAAAGCGCACACCAAGAGGGATACTCTAGTCAGGTTGGCTATCAAAAGGCGGAAGCCCTCGCTCTTTTTGCCAGGAGAGAGCTTGCTACAATCGCTTTCATTAGCGCACTTACTTGTGCCCCGTCATCCTTGAACGCCGCCGTTCTATAATATAGGCAGTCGTGATAGTATGCCGGCATTTTGTAAATGCTCCCGTGCTGATTCCGATTTTCTTGAGTTTCCTTACCCGATCATTTTGCGTCCCCTCCTCACCCCCAGGCGATTCGGAAAAAATGAAATAGAATTACGACAGTGTCAATTGCCGATATATATACCAGACCGAATACAGGGCACCCCATCATCGCCTAAACTAGCTACTCCTCATGAACTAACTGCAAGTCCCGAAACCGAGTGGAGATATCCGAGTGAATGCACTCGGAGTAGATCTTTAGTCCCTCCTATACCCCCGGATCCAACCGGAAGGGGAGAATGGGGGGGGCCAGAGGACACGGGTGCGATAGAAACCGTGTATTATATCTAAAGCACCGAACGTAATTCTACCGACATATGGGCCATATATGCCGGGGTACAAAAATCTCGAAAGGACCTAGAGGGGCATCCGTATTATGTACCAGGCCCCTCCAAGAGAATGAGAATCGAAGCTCTCCTTCCGGACGGCGGAACGCGACTGGGATAGGAAAATAGAGAGTAGAAGCCGGAGAACCCTCTGGCAGCGAGGCAGTCAGCTCCTACATTTCCGAGGGCTTCAGGAGTTGTTGAAGTGGGCCTTGCTTCACCCAAGGGAAATGATGTCCGTACGCTTGAGAAGACCACGCCGTATACGACGGATAATTTCATTTTGCAGCAACCTCTGACCGAGCTATCCGCAAAAAGCCAGACACAAAACATAATGAGATTAAAGTTCTGACGATCTCTGCTGCCTGGCGACCTTGAGGTAAGGATCCACTGAGGAGCGTGGTATATAGCACTGAGTTCACCCGTATTGTTGGTGGAACGCGAAGCGCCAAGCCAGTGCTCCTCCTTCGGATCTGTTATTACCGGTCCCCAGGAGTCGACCATAGCATTGGGGTGTGTACACATATGAACTCCCCAGCCGGCCGTACCTGATGCCTTTGTGGCGGATCCGTCGGTGAACAGAGTGGCGGTCTGGGAAGGAACGGGAGGTTGCCCCAGCTTGACGGCCTTCTTTTGTCAAAGTTCTGTGTTTTTACCGTTTTTGAACCTCTTGATGTCGTTCTTGACCCCAGCAGATTGGAGCCATGCCTCCTATAGGGTGCAGGAACTTGACCACGTCGCCCCTCGCGGGCCAAATTGTGGCTCCGATGTAGCCCCTCGGGTCAAATCACTCTCGCTGCCACGGGATTATTTGCCACATGTTTCGTGGGAGGTGGTTAGATTTCTTCTTCTTTCTCTTTCCCCTAACCTAACTACAAAATACTTGCCAATAAATTAGCTCGGTTTAAACGTAAATCGCGGACGTGGATCAGGAGTGTGGGCAATTGAGTGGTGACGAACGACAAAAAATTTCGAGTATAAAACAAAAATGGCTAAGGAAAGATGTTTTCTTAATGCATATATTCTCATCGGGAGGAATGAAACAAAATATGAATAAGATGCATGATCAATATGTTTGTTTGCTGACTTAAACTAACGCGATCATGAACCTGGGTTCTCGAGCAAAATTTTTATCTACACATGCATTCTAAAGATGCTCTAGTTGATGCTCTACGTACATCTGTGTAATAAATCACCAACCGCTACAGCGGTCACTATAGTAGCCGCTATAGCGGGTGTATGTACGTACGAAAGTGAACCGCTGTCAGCGGTGGCCACAGTGGTGCCGCTATAGCGGTGGCAACAGCGGTGCCGCTATAGCGATGGCAACAGCGGTGCCACTATAGCGGTGGCTATAGTGGTGGCTATAGTAGTGCCGGTATAGCGGTGGCTACAGTGGCCCCGCTACAATGGCGCGCGTTGGATACTATACAATACGCACGAGTGTTCTTACAATAATTAGAAAATTGTAATTAGTTATTCCGTCACAATTACCACATAGATGCAGCTACCCGTCAGAGCTAGCAGGCGGCAGCAGACGGGCTGCGGCCTACTACGCCATCGCCTCCATGTCGGCCATGACGTCATCGAATCCTCCTTCAGCAGCACC
>VKHC01000544.1:0-11197 GCA_015143735.1 Synura sp. LO234KE | reverse complement strand
AGGACGATGACAAATTTTGGCAGAGATTTCACATACACATGTGATACGTCGAACACATCCAACGCCCATCAACTTTATATTTTTATTTCCAAAGATAACGGACGGACAACTGTCCCCGCCCAAACTGATAATTGTTTGTACACTATATTCTTTTACTTCACCTAGAATTGAAAAATTAAAATTTTGATAACAAAACGCAATATTGATCGTTTTTACATTGCAAAAAAGTTAGAAATTCTATTCTCGGTCACTCTGCATTAACATCGTTTAAATTAAATATTTAATTTTCTGTCACTCGAAACAAGGCTCTACAGAAAATACTGTTGCGAAAATCTGACATCTCAATCATCATATGGAGACATAAGAGGCAGTACACAATTTGTTGAATGTCCAATAAATAAGAGCCCCCATTAGCCAACTAACAAACCCCGCGAGCGAGTGGGGGAAGGGAGACTCGGCCTCCGCCCGGGGGCGCAGAAAAGGCCTCCCCCGGGGATGGTTAGCACTTAAAGATATACCCAAGTAGATAGAACAGGACGCGCGTGTTGGTACCATCCTTTGTAGGAAAACATTTCTACTAAAAAGCACAGGCACGACACCGCACCGCGGGAGTTTCAAGACAGTTCTAACAACGCGAGTGATAGTGGTACTAGGGGCGAAGTGTAACAAAAACAACGAATGTCTCGAGAAGGTGGCCCACCACGCAGACCAGGAAGGCTAAGTAGATAAGAAAAGACTCCAAATTAATATTTTTCCGAGGAGCGCAGCAGGCTGATCTGGTAACGATGTCACCGCCAAACCGTTGGGAGGCCCGCTATCAAGGAGCGTCCCCACCAAAGCACTCCAGCGACTATGACACTCTGCGTCGTCTCCTAAAAATTCCGATACCATCCCGCGACGAAGCTACGAGCAAAACCAAGCGTAACGGTTTTTCCTCCAACAAGCACCGGAAAATCCTTGATCTTAACAGGATCGCTACTTAAACGTATCTAATAACTAAGAGCCCCCATGTACCAAATGGCTAATCCCGTGACCGAGCGGGGGAAGGGAGAGACTGCCTCCGCCCGGGAGCGTAGGTAGAGCCTCCCCCGGGGATGATTAGTAACTAGATAGAAGAGGGGACGAGCGTACCACCCCCGGGGGATGACACTCCTACTGATGGGGCGGCACAAAAGGGCGGGAAAATGACAATTTTGTAGCTCGGTGCAGAGAAAGTGGTACCAAGAGCACCGACAGATAAGGCGGAAATGGCGTGTTCACGGTGTAACAAGTGCGGTGCATGAAACAAAAATGCAGGCCACCACACCGACCGTAACTCCAGGTGAGGGGACACGCGGTCTGGAAGCGGCTTCACTACGCTGGTGCTCCAGCGCTCCGACCCCTCCTCATGTGCCCAGCAGGCGGTTGCAAGCTGGTCCCGCTCCGTTCCGGAAAGTCTTTCATCTCGTGAGTCAGGGATCGGAACAAGGGATGATGTCAGAGGAGACGGGATATTTGCCAGGGTGTCGTGCCCCTTTACGCTCTCCTCCTGTGGGGCCTGCGTATCCTCCCGCTCCAGAAGCAAGCGCTCGACGGTCTTGTACTCTAAGCCTATTCGGGTTTTAGTCCACTTCACGGTCTCTCCCAGAGAGGCCTGTGCGCACCGCTCCGGTGAGGGCTGAAGAATAGACGAAGCAAAGATCGACTGAGCTTGCGGTCGGGATGAAGGGGACGCAGGGCGAGAAATTGACCCCGTAGGGCCAGGCTTCCTCCACCTTCTCCAGAATTGCAGCCCATTAGGGGTTAATTACCGTTCCCCATGGATCTGTCTCCCCAATAGTTGCGAAGAGACTTTCGACTCTCTCCATTTGCAAAGAAGAGAAGTAGCCCAGTTATCCCCGGGAGTACTCCTCTGGATTTAGAGCGATTTCTTGAAGAATAAACTTCCATGTTGCTTCAAGGGACCAGGTTGTCTGGAATATAATCGGTAGGCGTGTCTGCCTTATGGCGCAGAACAAACTCGGAGCTCTACACTGGTCCACTTGTCTTGGAGGTCCCATTGTGTCGCCTCCATTCGTAAGAGGAAGTAACAGCGCCAGGCGCCTTCAATATAAAAAAATTTGTCAGGAGTATCTTGCTGGTCCTCATATTGTTGGGAGAAGCCGAGTGGGGCAAAGTCTTGGATCTGAAAAGAAGATTGAGGAGTTTTTTCAGGAGATGAATGACTCCTGAGTCCCATAGTGTAGTCTGGTAGAGAATCGCTGGCGAGTTAAGCGAACGGAGGCAATATTGCTGTTTGGCTATTCCCAGACCAATGAGATGAGCGCTCCAGATGTTGGAGTGCTAACGCTGTAAATAGGTCATCTGGTAGTTGAATAAAGCACGAGAGAGTTGCTCCAGGACGGGGGGTGCGCAGTCAGTAGTATCATTTTCGCAGTCAACAGCACTAGGGTATTTGATTTGAGTGAGGCCAGAATTTCCCGCAACATTTGAACATGAATTCACAGCTGTGAGAGATTCCTGTCAGTTCCAAATCGCGCCAGAAGGAAGGAGGAGAGTAGGATTGAGAGCTGGGGTGCAGTCGCCGTGTGCAGTCGCCATGTGGAACTCCCGATCAAGAAAAAATTGGCGATAGAGATGCCGCAGGAAGGTCGCCACCGCAATTTTTGCAAAAGAACTAAACTTGGATATAAATCCACATGCTCTTCAAACCTAAACTTATCGGGAAATAGCCAGGGCATGAATTCGGATTCGGGAGCAGTTGTATCTTTCCAGGAAATGTCATTTCAATATTCTCAATTAAGCCTAGGCGCTTATCGTCGATTGTAGAACTCCAGAAGGGAGGCGCTGATTTGGGCGAAGAGTTTCCTCCGCGCGCGCAAAGTCACAGGCAGAGTTGTGCTGTTTACGACGATAGACGTCAATACCGAAAAGTTTGCCCATACCCCTAGTGGGATTTGCCAATCTGGCTCATATGGGTGCTTAGCATTATATGCCGTCATGTTTTGTTAAGCTAAGTTTTAAGTTAAAAAAAAACCTCAATACCAAAATCGGAGGTAGAATCTTCCATTCAACATCGTCGGCTTCATAATGAGGGGGGGTGACGATGACAGAGTGTTCTGATTTGCCCCAAATTGATTTGCTGGTAGGGCAGAAGTGAAGCCGGCAGCAGAGCTGGTCCCGTGCTGAAATCCTGAGATATTAGATACTGGGAAACGAAATTGAAAGTTGTCACCAAAGCAACTTTGCCAATAATTTTTGAGGGCGCTTGTGCTCTAAACCTAAATTGTTGCGCGAAGTATGCTTGTGCAAAATCCAGCGGAAGATTGGTCGACGCGGAATCAAAATCTTGGGTAGCATCGGCGCCTCTACCAGTGCCAGGAAATGAAAATGGAGCAAGGGCCAGATTTGCCCGTTGGGTTGCAGGATTAAATGTTTCAATTTGAGGTTCTTGTGTGTATTCGACCTCTCCAAATCGGAAGAGTGGCGCAGGATAGACAGCGGGAGTGCTATTGCAAGCTGGAACACACAAGATTGTTGCCAACCCAATCTTGCGGAATATTAAGAGTTAGAATTTATTCATCAAGTGCTCCAAATCTAAATATTTTCTGAAGATTGTCTGGTCGAATTTTGGATTCGGGGGCGGTTGTCCAGAAAATACAAATATCTTGTCTCAATCAGGAATGTGAAAAACATAATAGAGTTACATGATAGATCTGCAGAAAACCCAATATTTTCTCTACAAATTTGCTCTTTCCGATATCCTCTAAAATAGTCTGGCGTAGTTGGCCACCGGAGAGATAAAAATTGCTGCAGAAATTTTCCCCTGGAGTCCCAAATTCTTCCAGAATTGTTCCTCAGGACTTCACTTATTTGAAGGACTTCGCCGCTGAGATATTGTGAGCACCCAAAAATTCTAACGAGGTAGATATTGGTGAATCTGATACTGCTGAGTTGGTATCAAAGCAATATTGCAAAGAATTTAGGTCCGGAGTTCAATAATCTTGAGCTCTAAACTTAAATAGTAGCGAAAAATTTGTTTGGAGAAATTTGAGTTTGAAAGTCGCTGACCTGGAGAACTAAAACTTTTATCTTATCTCAGTCAGGATTGAGTTGGCTGGAGGCCTGGAGTACCTTCGCCTTAAGAAATACCCTTGGATTCCTCTCTTCTTGACGGTCACTATCTTGTGTAGGTTGGAGAAACCAGTTTTGCTGATTGCGATTTTCTATTTCACAGCTTACGCTAAAGCCGGGAGCAGTGTCGCCTGCGCTTTGGAAGGCTTAGATAGCGCGTGTATCTAGTGGTATTTAGGCTAATCCCGCGGCGAAACTACTCAGAAGCCTAGTAGTAAAATAGTTAGAGATGCCTTGTGGTACAGTCAAGCAAAACGCGTTTTTAAAACTACTCCAACAAGCACCGCTTGTCCGGTGCCCCCCGCTCTGAGGTGGAGTTATGCTGAAAAAAAAGCGATGAACCTCGGATTCTCCCACGATTCCTTCAAGGCAGTCAGAAGCATCACCCAGAATGGATTAATCATCAAGACCCAAGGAAATTCCTTTCCCAAATTAATAGCAAAAACTTCCAAACTCTCCATCCGAGGAGAGGAAAGGTCTTTGACGATTAGGTCTTCAACCCGAGAGAAGTCTTTGATGACTAAGTCTTGCAGAAAAGAAATCCAGTATGCTAATTCCGCACTTGCTCTTAAAGTGGTCCTGCTAGACACACACTCAAATCTTGATGCTTGTTTATTTCTCATGCTACGCACGGTTTGAGGCTGCTACGCGAAAATAAAAGTAGCTGTTCCAACATTCCTCCATGTTGAAAATTTTGTCTGGAAGATCTTGCGGAGTTTTGTGCTGTTGAGAAAGACCAAGAGGTGTGACGCAATTGATCCGGAGAAGACTCGTCAGTATTGGCTCTAAGAGTTGACTTTCTCTGCGGTCCAGTAGAGTAGTCTGGCAGAGCTGTTCTAAGGAAATGTGAGAGCATCGCCGCTTAAAATTACTACATCCTAGCGATTCAACTTGCCAACAGTTGAGTTGTCGATATCGTAAGTACCATGTCATTATCGAAATAGGATCTTAGTTGCTGCTCAGGGTATGCTGTAATATAATCATGGGCACCACCAACCTTTTTCGCTCCCAAGATTTGATACGGATTAAGGCTTTGATGATCTTCTTTCGTGTTCTTCAATGACTATTAGCAGTGCGGGACTCCCCAAAGATAAGCATTCAGGGCAAATTACGGTTTTATTAAGGTTATTACCGAGATTTTGTATTTTCTGAAAAATTATTTCCTGCCTATCCGGAGGGAGCTGGCTAGCTGATTTGCCCAAAGCCTGTTGCAGAGAAGAGTTACATGCATCAGAGATGTGAGTTGTCGCCAACGCCGATACATCTGAGTTGCTCGCTTGAACATGAGCTTTGGAGCGTTTTTTATATGAACTTCCGGTTAGAATCAGCAAATTCAGCTCTTAGTAAGGCACGAGGATAAACCGACTGATTTCGTTCAGGTCGTTTGCATTGCACTGTAGCTCTAATCGCGGGAGATATTTTGCACCTTTTGCAAATACGCATGGAATTCGCACTCATTCCTGGAAAGGCAGTTAGATGACAACTTCTCGTTAGCCGTAAAGGCACTGGAGGAGTCCATCATCGAACTGGTGCTCGAGGGAAGGGTGCTCAGGGGAAACGTGCCCAAAATTAACATTTTGGCAAAATTAAAATTTTATCTTTAAGCTTTTTCTAAGCCACCGAGAAGACAAGAATGCAACCTTCTCCGCCTTTTGGAGGTTTCATTTAGTCTGACCATATTGGATTTTATTTGTTGCTTTCGAGTTGACGCAGTCTCTTTTTGAAGCTTCCGATATCCAATCGTTGGTGACGGATATTTAAAGGTTAAAATTACGAAGATAGGCGAATTCTGAGTCGAAACCTTCACCGAGACTAATTATACGACTCATTTCATGGTATTCTTTCGAGCTTAGTTTCTAAAACGTTTTTGCGTGACTGTACCAAAGCATCTCCAACTATTTTACTACTTGGCTTTTGAGAAGTAAGCTGTGAAATGGAAAATCGCAATCAGCAAAACTGGTTTCTCCAACCTATACAAAAAAATAAATGAGGAATCCAAGGGTATTTCTTAAGGCGAAGGTACTCCAGGCCTCCAGCCAACTCAATCCTGACTGAGATAAGATAAAAGTTTTAGTTTTCCAGGTCAGCGACTTTCAAACTCAAATTTCTCCAAAATGAATTTTTCGCTACTATAAGTTTAGGGCTCAAGATTATTGAACTCCGGACCTAAATTCTTTGCAATATTGCTTTGATACCAACTCAGCAGTACCAAAGTCGCCAATTTCTACCTCGTTAGAATTTTTGGGCGCTCACAACATTTCAGCGGCGAAGTCCTTCAGCCTTCAACATATACACACAAATAAGTGAAGTCCTGAGGAACAATTCTGGAAGAATTTGGGACTCCAGGGGAAAATTTCTGCAGCAATTCTTATCTCTCCGTTGATTAACTACGCCAGACTATTTTAGAGGATATCGGAAAGCGCAAATTTGTAGAGAAAATATTAGGTTTTCTGCAGATCTATCATGTAACTCCATTTGGTTTCTCACAACAATTCAAGGCCCAGCAGAGTCTACCAGAGACAGTCCTTATGTTGCAGGATGCTGGAGTTGTACTTTCATTTTCTATGTTGAGGCGATCCTCCGCGCGCACCAAGAGGAATGGCTAAGTGTGGAGATTCGCGTATGTCCCCCAACACATTTAGGTCGAATCCGGCAAGCTCTTCCATGTCGTACTGGCTTTCTCGCCTTCAAGCCATCGCCGAAGACGCAAGGGAGAGTTCATGAGGTCTGCTGGGCCATTTCTTTTCCACCCAGATAGACTTAATCGAAAGCCTTTTTTGTAATTATGGGGATCCGGATCCTTGGAGCTCCATCATCAATTCTCACTAGGCTGCTCATTCAACAGATGTGGAGGAGGCGCGGGATCACGCTGGGGAGTCCCGTGCCGTTTCCCCTCCGCCGGAGGAGCCCCCTGAGAACGGGCTCGCTCGCCCTGAGACGGAGAAGTCGCCGGAGGACGTGCTTGCTCGTCTTCAGACGGAGGTGTTGCTGGATACCGTGCTGGTTGCCCTCTGCCGCAGGAGTCGCTGAAAACCGTTTTGTTTAGACTTAACCCTAACCCTAACCCTGGTGGAGGAGGAGCCCCTCGGAGAGCGGGTGCTGTCACCTCTGAAATTGCTCCTCAACAAATTTGCTGTATTACTAGGCAGCTTTCCGCTAAAGTGCTTGTCTCCTTTCTTGCCTTTCTGGTCCCGGTCGAAGTTTTGGTCTGTTTTTTCGCACCTTCATACAAAAGTTATACTGTGCCCCACATAGTACTCTTGCTGACATTGCTTCCTGGTGTTTGCAGCACTTTGTTGCCGCTTCGGTACAGTGTCATGACCTCCCTCTGTGATCTTTTGCTGGTAGGAAGTTCTTCCCCCGTGGGTGGTATGTGCGTTCCCTTCTACGCAGTTGGGGACGTCGTTGCGTACTAGCCATCTCCGGGGGAGGCCTCTCTTACGCCCTCGGGCGGAGGCAGCCTCCCCCTACGACCCCCCCACTCGGTTACGGGGGCGGCCGGTTTTCCAGTTGGCACATGGGGGGCTCTTAGTAATTATTAGGCACTTGCGTGGTTCTGTCCTTGTCTACATAATGTAATTAAGATGTCAGATATTCCGGAAAAGATATTCTTTCGAGATTTTTCTAAAGAATCGATTTAAAGAACGGTAACTCCTGGTCCACAGAACCTTTCTCTGTACCTTGTACATAGTTCTTGTGAGCGAAAACAAATATGCCAACAAAGAGCAGTACCTAATGTCAAGATATTGTACCGATTGCGACAGCCTGCATCGTGAGAACATCCGAAGATAAAAAATAATTTTCTGTTTAGGACGGGGGGACGCAGGCGGAGAATGATCTGCAAAGTTTCAGATTGTAAGTAATAAAACAGTTGACCAAAATGATATGCAACGCGCAATTCAGATAAAGAATTGATTTAGAAGCTGGCGAAAGTTTCTGCGATTTCTCCGTTACAAAAACAAATTCTAAGTGCAAATTACATGAATTATCGACCCTCTCGCGCAGGAGACAAGGAATAAATGCCACCAGCCAGGATGGTTGTTTAATAATTTCAGAATCACTGCGCAACCGTAGAGAACTATATAAGTGCGCTTAGGAATGTCTTATATAGAATATATATAATACTGTGATACGGACGGATCAACCAGTCACCACAAAAAACACTCAAACCTATTGATACTCTAACCAGGAGTGACGGACACGCATAAACTACGGCTGGTACTGCAGCAGAGCAAGATTAAAACAAAACGAGATCAGGAAAGCCCTGTGGTACACTACGTCTCCTTATCGAATCAAGAAACCATTCAAATCGCCCGGAGAGGCGGCGATATCAAATCACTCGAACAGCGCTTGATGATCTGCGAAACAGTTAGGCTGCTGCCGCACTTCGAATTTAAGAGAATCAGTTTTCACGCGAGCGTAGAAACTCGTCTTCAGTGAATTTGCATGATGTCTAAGCCGAAGACGGAGATTCAAGTCTTCTATTCGCAACATGTCCAGATCGGCGTCGTCCAGGCCAGCGATCTGGATATGGAGGACATTCGAGTATCCCTGCTGAGAGAATCGATCGGCGTATCGACTCAATCCGATGGACTGCAGCCAGTTCTCAATAGATGACTCGTCGAATGCATCCGGATTGCGGCGGTCCTTGCCGTCTGTCTCTCCCACGCCGCCGCCTCGCTCCCGCGGTTTGTCTCTCTCCTCACAGGTACTGTTGGTACAGTCCGACACCGTAGACGACGACACCGCTGCAACCACTCCTACCTTGGGAGAAGCACCAGTCGTGTTGGTAGTACTGTTTTGCGTCGCATGTGGGGAGCTACCTAGACCGTTCGTTCCAGTTAGCTGAGTGTTAGACTCTGCTTTAAGCAAGAAATTCTTGTTCACGAACGAGTTCTCTGTTAGCGGACCCACGCTGTTTCTATTGCTCTCAATACTCGATTGCAACCCTTTTCCTGCTACTGCCATCAAGTAGCGAACGCACTCTATCGAGCAGTAGATGTTATACTTGTCGTATTCTGTGCTTTGATCAGGAAGTGTTAACTCGCTCCTGCACATCTGCTTGTAAATAACACAGCAACATGAGTAAGGTGTATCACTATAACATTATTCATCCTTACTATGCATCGAGGAGATGAGAGTATTCCCTGAATGACATTTCTCCACTGAGACGCTTTTTCTATTGACTCTGCTCGTAACTTAATCTCGGCCATGTTCACACTATTGTCAGTGACAGGAAGACGCAATCTATACAAGCATTAAATAAAATAATATCGTTTTGTAATTTACTTACTTCCTTTGAACCTCACCCCTTTCTGATTCTCTCAAGAAATCATACACTAAGCAAATAGAAAATCCATCGTTCGCATTGCGATTCAAGTTGTAGTTCATCAACTCCACGTAGCCCTTGTTCATGGAATTGGAGGAAGCTTTGAATGAATCCTCTGACGTATGCCTGGACGTGAGTTCGCGAGCAAGTATTAATCCATAGACGAATTCCACATTGCAGGTAATATAAACCCACCAGAAGAGCTTCGTGCCAACCACGGCGACATATTTCCTCTGATAAAGATGAAGGCCTCGAGATTTTTTATTCAAATACCCGCATATTCGCAATCCTTCCGCCATGACCTCTCGTTTACCGATAACAGGACGCCAAAAATTTCCATCTGCGAGACGAATACACTCACCTTTGTATTCGTTCAATTTAAGAGGAGCTTGTGGATTAATGCTCAGACCAGCTGACTCTATGTTTTCTCCTTTTGACATCGCAGTTATTCTTTAACGTAAATTTGTACAAATTGTCAATAATTGCCAACGAATATTAAAAATAGAAAATTTCGTGGTACCGTTAAAAGCCTCGAAGCGAGTAGGAATTGAGATTTCACCGACACAAGCTTGACAACATTTAAACCACCTCATGATGAAGGATATGTACCGTATCGTCTTAGCACTATGTTCCTTCATCGAATTCGCAGTCGCATTTCAGTCAGGCCAAATTTGGTCAAAATGTCCGCATCTCTCAATTCAACCAGAAACGGCGAATCCGATAATGGAAAAGCTAAAGTATTCAGCATCTGGATATAAATGGTGGAACTGGAATGGGCTTAAAGTAAATTACGTAGAATATGGAGATAACAGCAAACCGTCGATAATTTTAGTCCACGGATTCGGGGCATCTTCTTATCATTGGCGGTATAACATACCAGCGCTCTCAAAGCACTTTCACGTTTTTGCGCCAGATTTGATAGGATTTGGACTTAGTGATAAGCCATTGACAGCGTACTCAATTGATCTCTGGAAGCAACAATTACTTGATTTTATCGGAGCGGTAGTGAGTGTATCGAACCAAGGACAGTGCTTTGTTGCAGGGAACAGTTTAGGCGGCTTAGCTGCATTGGCAGCAGCAGCAGAATCGAGTACTCAAAACCTGAGTGTCGTAAACGGTTGTATTCTGTTGAACTCTGCTGGGTCGTTCAGGAAACCCGGATATGCGCGAGTTGATGCAATTCGAGATGGGTTTGCATCAAAGATCAGTGGCTACGTAACAAGAATAATTCAAAGAATAATATTGCGCATAGCATTTTTCTACACTAAACAGCCGAGTAGAATCGCGCAAGTTCTCACTCAAGTCTATTTTGATTCCAAAAATGTTGACGAAGAACTAATAAAAGTAAGGGATTCGCGTACTTCAGCTACCGAGAGATCTTCTTATTTTTCTGTCTTCCGCAGAGCATTCAATATCCATCCATGGACCCTAACGCTGCAGAGGTCTTTTATCGGATTGTTTCCCGGATCTCAGGTGAAGGGCTTTTCATTGACGACCTGGTCGATAAGGTGAATAAAGATTTGCCGCTTCTGTTACTGTGGGGAATCAAAGACCCATGGATTGGCACGGATACTGCAGATAGGCTGCAAGCTCTCTTTCCAGCTTCTTCGCGAGTGAACCTGGTAGCCGGACACTGTCCCCACGATGAGGTTCCAGCAGAAGTGAATAACGCAATCGTCGAATTCATATCTTCCCTATCCTAATTTTACCAGAGAGCGTCGCATAGATATGATTCTCAAGGTTTGTAAAAGGGAC
>VKHC01000542.1:0-11212 GCA_015143735.1 Synura sp. LO234KE | reverse complement strand
TTACGGTCATTCTACCACTCTTTTTATGGTTACTCTACACCGATTCTATAGAGTAAAAATTTTAGTCCACCGATGAAAGATTTTTCTGAAAGAAAAGCTCCTACAGAATGGATTGCTGTAGCTGGTAAAAGGTGCACCGATGGAGTCCGCTTGTGTAGGAATGGATATGTTTGAGCCCTTTGTTCTGGCTCCATTCATTCTCAGCAAGTAAATGGATAGATAACTACCACTGCATAGTACTATTTGGCAAATTGCAACGCTAGTTGCTTGCAGCATCAGTTTTGTTTCATTAATATTTCAAATCAAAAAGTTAAGATTAAGATTTTGGTGTAAAACGACTACTTCTATGAAAGCAAACAACTCAAGTTCAACCGATGAATACAAAATCAAACTTATATCGTCACAAAATACAAAACAGTAACTTTACTCCTTAACCGCAAATACTTTAGATGATCAATTGGTATACTTGAAAATGTGATCGAGATCGCCCATCGCAACAGTGTCAATAGCAGGATAAAGCAGACGCATAAATATCCCACCAATTTTCCCCGTCCCCCATTCTTCTTTAGGGTATCATTTATCATTATTTCCTTAAAGCCACAACGAAATGTTCTAACCAGGTGATTATCACACCAAAACCATTTCGCTGGAACAACAACGACGAATTCATCCACAATGTACATCTTCTATATTCATATCCTCTGCGCTGTGTTCAGATCCGTTGAGGTATTCTACATAATATATATGATTGATTATGAACACCGGCAGCAATCGTTAAAGGAAGCGTTAGTTGTATTTAAATACCAACAGTCATCCCAATTTCAAATATTATAATACAATAAACGCGGCACAGCTCACTCACCTTGAAATATAGGCTCTAGATCCTGAGTATTTACAGGTTTGGTCAGCACACAGTCCGCCCCGGCGGCACGAAATTCCTCAATATCTGTGCCAGCGGTCATGCCCGTGATTCCTATGATCAGCCCCACATAGCCGTTCGAGCGCAGTTCCCGCGCGGCTCCAGGACCGTCCAGATTGGGCATTTGATAATCCATCAGAATCACATTGTAAGGGCGGTTCTCCTCCTCCCCTAGTCGCACTTTAGCCAGAGCATCCTGTCCGTCAAAAGCCTCTCCTACACTCTGACAGTGACCTTTCAGTAATCGACACATCATCTTACGATTTAAACCAGCGTCGTCCACCACTAGTACCCGAATCGGTATCTCAGCAGGTGAGGGCACTCCTTCACTCCCATTGTCTGTCCTGCCGTTGCGGGGAATGTTTAACGCATCATCGTGCCGCGACACCGACATGTGCACATCGATTTCAATGCCTCCCCCAGTTCTATCAAACGAATCTGATTCCTGATACGTTTGTGTATAATAGTTTTGGTGCCTAGTTGGACATAGAAGCCCTTCCGGAGGAGAAGGGGCGAAGAATGGCCTCACGACAGACCCAAATATCTCCTGATGCAGTTGTGAACTTCTGGTAGCCCCCTCCACACAAGAAGTTGAATTCGGGTTAAGAGAATGGCTCAGGTTGCTTCGACTGTTTCCAGCGATCTGTACACCTGCTGATTCGTTCGAATTACGGTTATCGGACGCTTCGCGATTCGAGCTCAGAATATGCACGCTCCTGCTGTGATATATGCGACTATTTCTAGCCGATGGACCACTGTGGGAATAGACCGGTAGATCCACAGTAAAGGTGCAGCCCAGGCCCTCCCCTTCAGATCTGACCGAGATACGCCCTCCGTGTAAGTCCACTATGCCCTTCGTAACTACACTTACACAAAACATTTTGATAGGCATTACTTTCGTAACTTAAAACAGATATTTATTGAAATAAAACAAATCA
Organism: Synura sp. LO234KE; assembly: GCA_015143735.1. Taxonomy (NCBI): domain Eukaryota; class Synurophyceae; order Synurales; family Mallomonadaceae; genus Synura; species Synura sp. LO234KE. The sequence goes on along the minus strand of VKHC01000542.1, from coordinate 9,355 downwards.
TCTGTTATGTATATAAAATTGTAAGTTGAATTCGGAAGCGATTTCTTCAGTGGCTACGGAATATTGACTGTTTCTCTTGTCCGCTCTCAGACTTATGCCTTACTTCGGGTACTTTGATGTAGTAAATAATGATAGGGAAAGTAAAATGAAGCAAATATCAATATTTATTGAAAAGATATTAAGGTAAATAGTAAAAACAAATACTAAGTCCATTTGAGCTCAAAAGCTGGAAAATCGACTGTGCATCTAATCAGTACTCTGACTCATCCCCTATTTCGGGTTCTTTAATGGAGCAGATAGGTTAATAGATGAGTGAACCCCGTAGTGATAGTAATCAACTACTGATGCAAGTCAAATATGATTTCCAGGTCTAATGAAGACTCGTCGACTAGACCAAGGACTCGAATGAGCGTATCGCCAATCGTTCATTTCAAACTGAAAATTTTCAAATAGGTTTTTGGACGTTAATTGTCTCAACTGTCGTCGGTGCTGCGTGGTACTAAACATCCTGTATTCTTCTCACGTCCCTTGATTCTCATATACTTGGCATCACATTCGCACAAGAGGTGATTCAGGTTTACTGATCTCCTCAGATGTTGAAGTCGTACAGTTTGCATCATCGGTAGTGAGCGAATCTTTGTAAATGATTCCACCAAGATCTCTCACCCTCTCGTCGTAGCAGTCAACAAGGCACAGGTCAAACAAACGTTCCCAAAGTTCTAACTAAGGGAGGGCTCGATATTTCTTCTCCAGGAGTACAATGGTCTCCGCTGACCAAGCTCGTTAGTTGATAGGGGGAAAGCATGTCGAGTTGTCTCTGGAAATTAGCGCTGAAACAGGTAATATCGTTGATACAGTTGGTAGGCGAAGGTTGATCGTCAATAATACAATGTGTCTACAGATATTGTCCCTTGTTTAGCGCTCGACGAGGTGGACAATTGCTTTTGCTCTGCACCTGTTGATGTGGGTATTGGCTCTTCCCTTTCCACAGTAAGCCTTGACACCTCTCTTTCCAACCTAGTGAAAGCCTGGACTCGTATGGATAAATGTGACGGCTCAGGATTTAACTTAGTTGAGGCGCTCTCGCTGCAATCATCAAATATTGAACCGCCCCTTTCAGGATTAATGTCTCCCTTTCAGGTGCAGGTAAAGACTTAATTCTTTCAGACAGAACTGTTTCGATCAGGTTTGGGCACCGAGTCATCGCTTCTGGCAGAGGACGAAGAGCCAGTGGCCTTATCCTGACTTTGTGTGTGGTAAAAGATTCTAAGTGATTCAGAACGCAGTCGCACTGTTGATAATCTTAGAAGTATGTTGGGGTGCGTAAACGGAATACTTTTGCTTTGACAAACTTAATTCCGCAGTCGAGCTAAGTTGTAACAACTAAGTTTGGTATTGGCGTTTCGTTGTGCCTGCGTGACATACAACTCCGAGCATGTATCACATCTCACACTTCTCGGAATTCCATTATTTCTTAACCAATCCCTAGTGAGCTTAAATTGAAGTCTGGTAAAGTAATATAAACTTCGAAACTGGCTTAGAATGGGATCTCCCAGATATCGTTCCATAGTATCGTAAATCGGCGGGTTGATGACTTCCTCTTCGTCATAATATTCCGCGTCAGGTCTATAGTCGTGCTGGTTTACAGTACCCTCGTTTCGTGACCTTTACTTAACTTGGCTTTGATGATTAGGGGAAGCATTACTACCTACTTCCATTTGAGTAAAGTTGCCATTTGAGTAAAGTTGCCGTTCGTCACAGTACTATTCAAATACTAATGCAAGTCAATTATGGCTTCCAGCTCCAATTACAACTCCTCATTTCATGGATATAAAATGCACAATTTGCTAGGTATTTTATTTCGTTAAAATAATAGTGATGCCGTCGTAGCGCATCCTGATAATCATCGCTCGCGCTTCAAGAATTAAGAGAACACGGTGCCCTATGCGGACGTGACTTGGAGTTGCAGCTTGAATTGAAGAATTTTATCGCCATTTTTCTCCTCAGATAGCATTATCCTCTCGGCTGAATATGATCTCTTGTAAGAGTACGTGAAATGCCGTCTCAGCAGTCGATAAGTCACCTGTCCAATAGCCTTCCCCAAAACTCAATATGAGGCAGGGTTGGACGATTCTAACCTAAAGTCCTCAGATTTTCGTCGCTTATTCCCGAAAGCTTTCTAGTATGTGGGAGGAAAGCGCATTTGGATATATCTGGAAACTAGTACAGGCAGAGGTCATGTTATGACTTTGCGTCTCTCAACGAGCGCCGAGTTGGTAGAGGAAAGCTGCAAGTAGCACGTTACGAATAAAAGACGTCGCTAAATGATTGACGGTCGAGTCCACTGTTCAGCGTTTCGACATCGGTTCCTTCTGAGATTTATGACATATCCCTCTAATTCTTCGTGTAAGTTGCCCTTCCATGTCCTTAGATTCTCATTCAACTCTACGATGACGACCGTAGTCCACCTTGTTCTGCCGGAGAGGCCATCAATCCCGTCGACGCAGATAAAGAATCATTTCAATAGGGAAGGACAAAAAATCAGTTGTGAGTGATTTGTAATTCTGATCGCTCATTTTAGTAAATCACTGAAGACTGTAAGTTCATCATACCTTTTATTCCATTTATCATTCGTAGTCTCATCGAATCCACAAAAGAAATTCATTTACTTTGGCCAATGAAGCACGTCAAGTTGCTCAGGCGAGCTACAATAATAAACACAATATGCTGTCTTAACACTTTATTGGCCGCCGTAACAATTACTTGCCGACATGTGTCGCAACATTCACCTCGGGAGTTTCCAGCGGTATCCTTCGTCAGTTTACCTCGGAAACGGACGACGATTGCACTTCACTGTATCGTTCCGCGAGATTAGATAATGGCGACTTCATGATTGCCTCATCAGGGCTGTGGTCGTATTGATTCAAAATGCCTTCATAACCGTAAGGTGAAGTTGGTCGTGGAGGTTAGGCAAACAATAGTCTCTCTCATCAACAGTCTCATTACAAGCAAAGCTCATTTTGGAGGTCATTCTAGCACTTTGTTCTCGTATCGTTTATTTTGTCCTTGTCGCTATTAGGCATGTACCCGTCAATTCCTGATATTAATTGTCCACTTTAGTGGTCCCAAAGGGACTCGTCGTTATTTATGATAGTGATATTGTGACGACACGCCGATTTCTTGAACTTTTTGATCAGAAATCTAAACATTATTGGAGTGGACGACTTCCCATTACCCCCAACTCCCGATATTGGAATAAGAATTTAACCTGGTATAGGACCATCAGAATTATCATTGGAAAGATTGGCTATTTATATGATTGCTCTTAAAACCTTTTACAAAACCATTCCTAACGAGCTGGTCATTGTAACAGCCACAGATTTATTGACAATAAGTAATAAATATTCACAGTAATAATTGAACTCTCCAGTTTACACTCAAGATGATGGCGATTACGTTTGTGCACAAAGATAGGCGTGGCATGGCTTCGTACATATCATGTACAGTGTTGAAGTCCACGTATTAAAGTTTACAATGTCTGCTGCCAACGCGAATAGGCGTCGCATTTGCGTAAAATGAAGTCCATATTTACTTAGCAACAAAAAATATAGTTCCTTCGTCGATATTCCGTAGAAGCCCCTCTAAAAATGTGCTGACAAGACATTCGTCATAAGTTGATTTGATTCTCTTTTCTTTCCGATGGTCGGAGGTCGAAAACCTCGTCCCATGGCTGAGAGTTGCACTGAATATATATTTATATATATATGTCAATACATATATTTATATGAGCACTCCGTATTGCCGAGAGAGGCGTAGGAATGTCAAGAAAAAATAGTTGGAACTACTTACTCATCATTCCCAATCCAGTGCCTTTGCCTCCCTGAAGTTTATCCGCATGAAACTGAACCGCTCCCTTGAAGAGCCTCGCCTGATTCTCCTACATTCATATTTAGATACAGACGTGAAGTACGTCACTGGTCACCCTGATATGGTTCATACCTTGGACAGTCCAGCGCCGTTGTCGGACACCTCAATACGAAGCATATGTGTCGCTCGAGAATGCTCACTCATTTGATGATTTGATGGCGATACGACAGCCAAACGAAGGGCCGGCGAAGAAGAGCGTTGTTCGCCGTAGGTCTCCAACGGAATCAACGAGTGAGCTGTGGCCACGATTCGTCCGCCGGTCCCCGTGAACTTCATCGCATTTGAAAACAAGTTCCGGAAGACTTTACCCAACTTATGTTTGTCGGCATCGCAATAAAGAGTATCAATCTGGTGAACTAGATTATCATTTAGCACTAGAGTCTTTTTCATTTCTTGTGCCTGACGCGGAAAGGGACCGAAAGTTTTAAATAATAATCCAAAGTGCAACTAAATTAAACGGCAAATAATGATCGTTTTCAGAACGGTCCAACCTAGCCCATTTACCATATCTATATACCTCTAATACATATTCCATATGAATAAATGTGTACTGATATCCACACTCACCTGGATATTGAACAGTGCCATGTTTTCCTTCACTAGTGTCCACAGTTTCAGCGGCGTCCGGGCCAACTGCAGACCTCCCTCTTCCAGTCGGTCATACAGCAACAAATCGCTGACCAGGTCCACCGCGATATCCGCTGATGCCTTTGTATCATCCACCATCTGCAGAATGAGCTCTAAGTTTTTAGGACCATGATAGATGTGATCCCTACGTTCCTCACTATCACCACGTCGAGCGGATTTCGAGACCGGAGTTTCCATCAATTCCGCTTTAATGATTTGAAAGCCCAAAGCCACGGTGTTCATCGGTGTGCGTATCTCATGAGCGGTCTCCCTCATAAAGCCTTGTAAACGACTTAGTGTTTCCTGACATCGATAATGTGAATAAGTTCATGCAATAGATTTCATGTCGGGAAACATCGACAGAATTATACCTTAACTTTCAAGCAGTCGATTCTCGCGACTATTCCATCTTGGAGTAATACAAAATACACGCAAATGCAATTTAAATACGCCATCATTAACATTATTTTCTGAATATTGAATACGCTCGGGAAAATTAAAGTCACACTATATAAAATGATCCCAGACGAATAGATGATACAAAGAGAGGATATTAGAGTCATAGTCCATATCTTTGCAATTGTGCTAAAATTCATCGCCGTTGTCCGGAGGATAATATAGTATTTCACCCACGCATATACTGAACTGAAAATGAGTATGAGAGACATCGATGATAATAAGAGAACAGTTATTTCAAAGGGATGCTTGTTGGTGGGAGTAACGAGAACGTATCCAATTGAGCTGATGCAAAGCAATAGTAGTAAGAAGATATAGGCATATTGCCCTAAATTTAATGCCTCCTTAGCATCTCGAAGATGAAAATCCGCAGATGAATTCAACCCCAGCAATATTAGTGTAGACTGAACTTGAAAAACTATAAATGAGTTATATGAACCCGAAGAAACTGTGTCTTGCATTTCAACCAAAGCAATAACGCTTGCAAACAATCCAATTACAAGCAATAATTGATAGAAGCAATATGTTTTTGCAGGTTTGGCAAAATAGTCGAGAACACACTCAATCGAGAAATGTACTGATACGAAAACTCCAAATAGTAACGGAATCATAATGGTTACATCTCGCCTTTGAAATATGGAGGAATCCACCGGTGTCACGGAAAAAGTAGACAAAAGTGATACTACAAAGACAGCAACTGAAGCCTGAAACTCTTTTTTGAGAAAAAAATTAGAGTACCTAACAAGTACCTGAATTAAATTTGACATGAATAACAAATTAAAGCTTCTACCGGGAAAAACCACTCTTTCTTGAAATTGCAAATGGTATAGTATGTATGCACGATGAGGGACTCAACAAACTTCCAAACCGCAACTTGAGGAAACATTTACTCGTCAACCCTCGCAAACTACTCTATTTCCCTGCAAGATACTTAATCTGTAACTTAAAGCAACTATTCTATTCTATTCTACACTGCCATCCTGTAATTTGACTTGAAAGCTTATCAGAAAGACAAATATAAAACATATATATTTTTATAACTTTGTCGTATTATAATGCCTGAAAAAGTCGTATTTGATGAAGGAGATTCGGATGACTGTGAATCCTTACAAGTACATACCGTGCTTGAATTTTTATTTAAACCCAGGAAAGGAAACATAGTGCGATATAATGCTAGGCATCTATTGCACTTTGGCTGGTTGTTTCCTTACCGGGGTGGCGGCGTAGTAGATTTTCACAGTTTTGTATTATTTGCTCTTATTATCATTATTACATCGATTATCGCCTTCTTCAGCTGTGACAATGTTACCTCAAAAGTATGTGTCCCCTTGTCCAAGTCCCCGTCCATAGGAAATAACCTAACACTTCTGACTTTATCGGCTCTTATCATCTCATTCTTTCTGAACAATGTTGTTCAAAGATGGTGGCAGACGCGATGCCACATAGGTAATGTGATTAGTCGTTCCAAAACGTCTATGGTAAATATAATGGCAGTAGCGTGCAACTCTGTGCTAACTGCTAATACTACAATAAAATGTACAAAAAAGGTTATCTCTTAATTATATTTGGTACTCTCGATCATATTTTCTAATAATAAATTTATATCCAGGAAGCTGTAGAGAGATTATCGAAGAAATTGAAGACAGGCTATATAATGATGTTTCGCTCCGTCCTGAACAATGCGCGTGGAGAGCGAAAAATCAAAGACCTGTTAAGGAAGAATCACATCACCCCTCAAGAGGAGGCATACTTCAAATCATTTGGTCCAAAATCATCCGTTCGCTGCCTTGGATATCTTACGTCCCTTGTCCTATCCGCTTCCTCTACCGGCGTCCTGGGCGAGGGAGCAAACCCGTTGGTATCCAACTTTATTTCCGACCTGGCATTCATTCGAACAAATTGTGACGACATCGCTGTTTACCTAAACACTCAAATGCCATTCGGATTTGTTGAAATTGTGGGTATCGTGGTTTACGCCTTCATGATTCAACTTATATATGTGTCGGCAAGCTTTATTTCGGTCGGTCTTGCTACTAAGTCAAATGATAACATCTACACGGGATACTTTACTTTGGCGCTGTACACGTATGTGATGCTTGGCATATTGAGTTTATTTCTTACTCTGGAGAATCCCCTGGGCTACCAACCTGGAGACTTCCCAGGAGACGTGTTTTTAAATGACCTCATTGATTGTCTCGATGAGGCTCGTCAAAACGCGTTGGGAATAATGAACAAGAATCTGGAAATGGGATCGTCCAATCTGTTGATGAGTGATGATATCTTCCCAGACCTTCCAGAGGCGGACAAGAATCCGACTCACAGCAAGCGCACACCATCCCCGCTCGTATACCCATCGGATCATACGGAGGCGAAGCACGAGTGCTAGAGGCGGGGAACTTCTGAACGTGGCGTCAACAGTCTTCACGGCCGTGACAGTTTTATCGGTGTACAGATGTAGGCTACTGAAGTTAAATTTGTGGTTCCTTGACTTCGAGAAAATCGGTTTCGTGTAATGTATTTAATCAAGAAACTTGCGGTCGGACGGTTACATTCATGTCATCATTCTAACCGCAGCACATGGATGTGTCTGACTTCGAGCGATATAGTTGATTTATGGTGGGTGGGGAGCATATGGTTGCTTAAGGTTTTTAAGTCGTAAAAATTTAACTGTTTAAGATAATGATGTGTTTGTGTACCTACTTCTTCTGACATCATCGATAATCATGCAACACATTCCTGTTGTAGTTTTAAAAACGTGTTTTGTGCGACAGTGCCAAAACATATCTAGTATTTTTCGACTCCGATTTTGAGTGGTGTTACCTCAAAATTTGCCAAGTTGCATTATTTACTCTGATAAGTAATCGCTCGAAAAATCGGAATTTGACGCCTCCGCCAACATATTTTTTCAAAAAAAATATTTCAAACACCAAAGTTCAACTCCAAATAAATGGACATTCAACCAGATAATCTCGCACCAGACAACTTAGATGATGAAACTGAATTCGAACGATATCGGCAACGCACGGAACATGCGGATATCACAGAGCAAAGTTTCTCCGTTTTCGAAGGCGAATGGCTGCTACGATCCTGCATCTTAAGGGGAAGTTTAGCAGCAATTCGGACCTTCCGATCCAGAGGAATTATTATTAGCCCTATTTCCAATCAGAACTCCAAAGCTCAGATTCTTGATATTCTTCGTCAAGTGACTCTAGCATTGCAATTACGCCCGGATTGGAGAAACCTTCGCTCCGGACGATTGGCTAGCATCAACAAATGCTATTTTTCCCACGTCCAAGCACGTTAATTTATACATTCCATTACGAGACACCGTTCTTGCTGGCTCGGATGGGGACGGGTTTTCTGAGTTTCATGTGGAACCATTAAATCCTCGATCTGCACAACATTGCATCTATCCCAGATGTGTGACAATCGCCGGCCTCAAGGTGTCGAGTCTTCCCATTGGTCATTCCCAAACTGGCGGACTCAACATCTTCGTACAGTTCTTGCTTCAGCATTGGCAAATGGACCATCAAACTGAAGCTTTGGTCTTTCGCAACCTTCCAGTAGACACACGCGGCGACGTTACCCGACTTCTTCTCCATTATCTCGATGAATTTATTACACATAAACTTCAAGCGGTTAATCTTGTCATCGACTACACTTTGATCATTGTTCCGATCTTAGTACAACCTACTCGCCTGGAAGCAGTCGGTCTTGTTCTCCTTCCACCATTGCGTCCTGGTGTGAACCTTACTCATTTGGCTCGTTTGCATACTCTGGTTGGTCTCAAAGACGCATTACCAGCAGTACTCTCGCTAGGATGGATCTCGCTCCTCATGGGTTCCACCCGTGGGGAAGTGCTCAATCCAGCACACCACTCCCACATTCAGGCAGGGGCTCCTCTCCAAATGAGTATCACCGGCCTGGAAAGAGGGCTTCCACTCAGTACTCTTCTTACTGCAGTATGGACAGACTCCTCCTTTTCCCCGCACTTCTTTGAGCACATAGCCGCAGCATACGTTGCTAGATCTGCGCTGTACTTGCAAAACCCAGCTTTCTTCGTGGACACTGTCCTCCGAGCTCATGGAGCAGCGGATACTCTCCACCTGATCTTACACGATCAGGCTGCCTCGCTGGTCGCTCCACGTCCGACCATCGGAAGAGAACTGCGCACTCTTGTCGGCACAACCTCGGAAGGGCTCTATGCCATTCCGGATCATAGTTGTCTCTACCCGAAACCGATCGACCTTTACGTCACGCTCTCATCCACTCATCGGGCGGTGCAACCAAGGTCCTCACCCACTCGCTCGGGAAGAACTAGTAGAGGCCGCTCCAGTGCGCTCCC